>WYDE02009017.1:0-13131 GCA_009867175.2 Adela reaumurella | reverse complement strand
CTATCGGCGCCGTCAAAACAAGCACATAACAATAATTACAATGGCTCGATTTATTAGCGCGCGGCGGGAGGTCCGCGACGTGTGTTTACATCGAGTAGGCAGCTTATAAGCAGATATGAACCCAACAGATATATTAAATTTCATAAAAAATAATTTCAAAAATTATGCAAAAAGTCACGTAAACTGAAAACGAACCAGTGGGTCTAAAGGGTTAACATAATGAGTGAGTGATTAGGTTTCAACCAATCGTAAGCGTTAATGCACTCGACACGGCGACTCTGATTGGTTAAAATTGTGGCGGGCTCTCTTCACTCAGTCATGTGATGTCAACGTTTGCGTTCATTCCGTTTACGATTTTTTTTTAATTTAGTAGAATAGTCCATTCAGCTATTTACAATCATTCTTCTATATTAAACTTAATCATTTTTATAATTTGTTATAAACTTGTTATCATCCATCCTTTACTGACATCAGATGAAGATTAAGATAAGAGATGTATAAATTCTTCAATTTAATTCGATTTCCTGTCGATATAGTGAAGGAAATAATTTATAGATAAAGATATAATTACCAACTAAACAGGAGCTAATTCAAGAATGACTAAGAATAAAATAATGTTTGAATTGAATAGAGTTATTATCTGTCACGTGGATTTTGTGTGGCACTGATTTATTGGACATGCATGACACGTCAGGATTGTATAAATAATAAGAGTGATATATTGAGTAATGCTAAAAAGTCGCCGATCTGTGGAATGCACTCTCTTCCACTTCATTTCCGCCAATGGGGTACTTCGAACACAGCGGTACGCTAAGCCGGCCGAAATGGTATTTGCAGTCTCATTAAATAACCGAATGATTTTGGCCGCCGTAGGGCTACGCCTATGCTTTAGACTGGCGCCCGTCGTACATTCAATATCCGTACGGGTGATCCAAAACAAAAATTAAAATATGTCATATATTTTAAAAACATACCTACTAAATTTTTGGCTTATTTATCACTTTGGCCTAGTCCCATGCTCTGGGCACAAGTCTGCAAACAAGGCTGCAGACCTCGAGGTGCCCAGGTATAGCTTCCTGCAAAACAGACACGCAGACAAACGGACTGCCAGACAGACACCAAGTTTTTGACCCTAGTCGAGTAAGAAACACCGCGCTCGGTTAATTTTAAGAATAAAATAATACAATACTTTTCAAACTACCTCGGTCCCTCGCTACGAGAGCGGCGAACGCACTCTACTCAGTACTTGAAATTTTTCTTGAAATTAATTTGTTTCCAATATAGCATTACTTTGCTTTGAATTACTTATTCTTTAATTTATCTTCATATTCGACATTGTAAAATTATATTGTTTTTTTTTTCACAATTATACTCAATAATATAATTTCTTATTGTATCAAAAGAACTCAGATCTTTGGAATGACTACTAGATCACTAATTAATTAGAGATACTCGTAGTACTAACAAATTAAACAAAGCTGAAGGGGCATTTAAAAACAATGTCGTGTCGGGGGCGCCCCGCAGAAGCGAAGTCGGTGATATTATTCAACGGTTACTACCCGACGGCGCGGCTCGGGACGTAGGACGAGCCCTTAGCGACGGTACAGATAGAAGCTTCGCTTATAAAATTCTTTCACCTTATCATGCGTGATAAATTATGTGACGTATACAACAATTATTCTAAGTACTGACTTATCAGAAGAATTTCGATCGCCTCTAATTCCGAAAAGCAGTGAGTGCCTCCAGTGGAGTTCAATCGGTATTGTTCGGAGGACTATTGACACGCTTCGCGTGCACCGCGTCGCCGAGTTTGACAAATAATATTTAGAACAGAGTTAAAATAAAACAAGAAGCTAAACCGAAAGCGAGCAAATTTTATGTAAAATTTTAAAGAAATTATATAGTTAAAATCATCAGGAATATTAAAAGAATTTCATAATTAAAAAATATTTATATTGTGAAGTAACACTGCAGAATCTATGAACCAGATAAATTAACTTTAAAAAATACAAAGAAAAATAACAGTTCAACGTGTGTCCGCACCGGGACTCGAACCCGCGTCCTTGAGTATAGCCCTCAATGCTCTAACCAACTGAGCTATCCGGACTAAACTTTCATTTAAGACATTCGTCTTCATATGATTCATCATTAACGCATCTGGTAGTTCCGCTTCTGCCTGCTAGATGGCGTTACTTAACATTTGAGCGATATCCTCGCTATGAGCATGTTTGACTGCATAGTTATAATTTACATCCAACGATATGCTGTCGTCGCTAGCATCATACGATAGAGTCTGCTCGGAATTTTTCAAATATGTTTGATTTTTTTTTTATTCAGGCGTTCACGATTTACTTACAATATGTATATTATGAAGTGACGCTGCAGAATCGATGCAATCATCATCATCATCATCAGCGTTTGACCGTCCACTGTCCAGTAGTAGCAGTGGACGGTTAAACGCAATGTCTACCAACCCTCCCGGCACTCGGCAGCACGGATTTGTCGTTTGCCCGCGACGACTTACCGGAAAAAGGAAAATAAAAAAGGAAATACTTAATATTAAAAGGAAGTAAACTATTATAATACAATCAGGGGAGCCTAACAACAAGGCCGCGTGTTACCTACCGGGTGCCCGCACAACCGCAATACTGGTTGGACAGCACTGTCTACATACTCGTAGTAATAAGATATATCTATCAGAACATTTTATTAATATTATAAAGGTAAAGAAGCTAATGTGTAATGTACGTGTCTGCCTTATCTATCATAACATGCACATCGGACAAACATCAAATTTTATCTAACACTAGCTGAATCAAGTTGTGAAAGCCGAATCACGATCAGTGTGTGTCTCAGTAACACCAACACTGACAGTGACACTGAGATGCACACTCCCTCCACGAGTGGAATGATATTTCCATAATCTGATCATAAGCCCGAATGTAAATGGTTGTTACTCAACTCATACATAAGAAAAGATGTCCCATTTACTATTAAAAAAAAACATTTAACATCATGATCACCTTAATGTTGCGGAGTGTGGAGCCATGGGAGCGTACCTCCCTTCTTTCCGGCTACAGTGTACTAGACGGAAAACACGTACTATTTACATATACGTTTGAACCTCCCTGCACTCAGTGGGATGCTACGGACCAGGCAGGGTATACCCACCTAGTAACCACTAGTAACCCACTAGTAACCTATACCCACCTAGTTATTTGTTTTTATTTTAAACATTCGCATGGCATTGAAATTGTGTGCATAATTTTGCAGCTAGCTATCATGAATTGGGCTGTGTGCTGTCTGGAGATCGTGCTTTGTAATAATAGTGACGATAGGTGATACTTATAGTACGTACATGCGTGCGTGATTAGGCAGTGTCAAATATGTTTTAAAGTTTATAATTTCTAGCGAAGTTCCTTGCCAGTTCTTCTTTGCTGAGATCATCGTACTGGCGTAATGTTCAAATGACAAATCTGAGTCTCAATACTCAAACATTACATATTTATCACAATTATAAAATTATTGAGATTTGAATTTTTCGTGAGAGTAGCGCCATCTCGTGACATATAGCAGCGCCACAATATTGTCGCGTGAGTGAGTGGTGAGTCGCCATGGACGTGTACTTCTTGATTCACGCCATGAATTGGTTTAATGGAACGAAACATAGATGGCGATACAAGCGTTTAACGAAAAATTCTCATCATCATCGGAGTTTAACCGTCCACTGCTGGACATACGCCTCTCCAATTTGTTTCCAATCAATTCGTGTGGCTGAGTGCCGGGACTCAGCAACACGAATCCATCGTTTGCCCGCGACCTAACTGGTGTCGTCGTCCCACCCAGCGGGCGGTCTTTCCACACTTCGCTTACCTGTCCAAGGTCGCCAGTGTAGGACACGCGTGCTCCAACGGCCGTCATCTCCGCGGCTCACGTGTCCAGCCCCCTGCCATTTTAGCTTTGCCACCCGCACCCGGTGTACAATATCTACCTACTACTTTGGTGCGTCGGCGAATTTCTTCTTTCGAACCTTATCTCGTAGCGATATTCCCAGCATGGCTCGCTCCATGTCTCGCTAGGCGACACGGAACTTTTGGGCTATACCTGCCTTATAGCCCACGTTTCACATCCGTACGTCATAACCGGGAGTACGCACTGGTCAAAAATTTTGTTCTTGAGATTTTGCGGCAGTACAGGTTTTAGGACGAATTTCAGTTTTCCGAAGGCAGCCCAACCCAGTTGAATACGTCTTTCTACCTCCTTGAGTAAACCTTGTCGATCTAGCCGAAGTATTTGGCCGAGGTACACGTACTCCTCCACTTGTTCGATTGTTTCGCCATAGATGATTATTTGTCCTCCACGCATAACCTCCGTCGACATGACTTTGGTTTTATCCCGGTTCTTCAGACCGACCCTCGACAGAGTAATATACTACTCTTTTAGAATTCGAAATTCAAATAAATTATATTCGAAAGCCATGTTATTGAAATTCCAAATTCAGTCATTTGTTTTTAGATAGTGTTTTGTTTAATAAAATTGTGATAGTTTTTGGCGCCTTAGATAAACTGAAAATTCGTAAAAAATTTTAATATGAGTTCCTACGTAGAAAAACTGCTACGCAAACAACATGAACGAAGTGTGCGGGTCTAACACTGCTTGCATTAACACGGTCCATTATTGTTTCAATCGTTTTAGATCTGGAAATTTTGACTTGAAGAACGGGTCCCGCAGCGCGGTCGGCCGGTAACTACAACGGACGACAACGACGAATTGAAGGCGATAGTGGAAGCGTATCTACGGCAATCTACGGCTGAGCTTGCTGCGGGCTTTGGAGTTTGGAGTTAGCTTTTCAAATTACCGCGGTCGCTGAACAACATTTTGAATACTTCCGGCACTTCTCGCGGCGACTTTATCGGATTGTTCCGACATTTTGAACAGAGCGTCCTGTTCATGGTTACGGAGACGTCTGCTAGCTACGAGCTTAGCAAACGTACTGACGACGAGTACCTGAACAGAATGCTCTGTTCGAAACAATCCGATAAAGTCGCCGCGAGAAGAGCCGGAAGTATTCAAAATGTTGAAGCACATGCGTTTAATCGGAAAGAAAAATGATAAGTGGGTGCCACGCGAATAAAGCGATCATAAGCGAGACTTACGCGTCGAAGCATGCAATAGCACTACTGAATAGGCATAATAACGAGGGAATTCTAAATCGATTGTTACCTGCGATGTAAAGTGAGTATACGACAGCCGTAAGCGTTCGTCGCAGTTGGTGGACCCGGGTACAGCCCCTAATCAGTGCGCCAAAAAAAAGATTACCCATAGGAAGATGATCGTGACTGTCTGGTCGACCAGTGCGGGACTTGTACATCACACACAGCTTCTTACCGAATGGCACAACAGTGGCGGCAGATTTTGCCAAGAATTGCAAACAATGATGATGGAGAAACTCGCAATTCAATAACCAAGATTCGTCAATCAATCTCTCTTCCCCATTGCTTCTCCAAGACAACGCGCGAGCGCACACTTCACGACTTCAGACCATTTCAGACCATCTCAAAGCTACAAAAGTTACAGCTGGAAGCTCTCCGACACCCAATGTAATAACCGGACGTTGACCCAACAGATTTCTACTTTTTTTTTAATTTAGACAATTTTGTAAGTGGGAAAAAAACAGCAACAACACTCCAAACCCGACAAAACGCTT
This sequence comes from Adela reaumurella, assembly GCA_009867175.2. Classification (NCBI taxonomy): domain Eukaryota; kingdom Metazoa; phylum Arthropoda; class Insecta; order Lepidoptera; family Adelidae; genus Adela; species Adela reaumurella. The sequence goes on along the minus strand of WYDE02009017.1, from coordinate 7,424 downwards.
TCGCTGACTTCATCGCCTCTCGTCCATCAGACTTTTACAGTAAAGGGATAAACAAACTGCCATTAAAATTACAAAATTGTATAGATAATTTGGGCCAGTAATTAATTTGATTAGATAAAATAAAAAAATAACCAAAATTATTATATTTTAAAATGTTCACACAAATCTCCAATTTCATAGGTAAAGCAAACATTTACAGCACAAAAACAAGCACGGTGTTAATTGGATTTTGCTTTGGTAAAACTCGTGATAGATCTACAGTTGTATTTACCAGGAGCACATAAAGTGTGCGCCGCCGTCTGCTGGGACCTCCCGGGCTTAATAGCCGTGCGTGATTGTACAAAGGAGAGGCGATGAAGGGATGAAGGTAGGGAGGGCCATAGGGAGGCGCGGAAGCGGGACGCGTGACGATGGTGGTGATTACGACGAAAAATTCGACGAAAAAAAATTTAAAGACCTTTTGAAAATGAAACTGAAACTGAGCATATACTCATATAAGGTACTTTGGATATCACATATGTAGAAAAGTCGACCTAAATTAATAATATTCAGGGAATATACAACACGAATTTTTCAGTTTCAGCTTCTACAGAACTTAAATGCGAATAAATAATTTGCGTAGCATGTCGAATCCTAATAAATAACACACATAGGTATAATCAAATAACAAAATCTGCAATACGTCACATTTTCTCTCTCCCACAAACGAACGCATTATAATGGTTCTCTGCAGAGGTATCTGGCTGGACATCGCATTATAAACTAGCTACATATACTTCTCTCCCTCCCTCTCTCGTTTTATGTAGAGTTCCATCTCATTTCCACCAACACGTGGACCCTTAACGGTGCCCCGACCGGTGCATGCAACTTATTATAAAAAACTCCAAGGCAGGTACATTTTGGTAATATAAGATATTTTTATCGCTGCTGCGTTATGCTTCCCTAGTAGTAAAGTAGTTCAGTTGAACAATTTAATTTAATTAAGTTTTCTATAGACGTATATAATTTTCTGCCCTACAAAATTATCCTAACCTACCAAACACAAATTTGGAAACTGTATCGCGGTGTTTCACATTCTATGATATTATATTGTCCAATCTTCCTATTAATTTTATTCTTGAGGAATCATGTTAAGAAATAGATACTCTTGCAACTTCTGCTATTCTAGTTACGAAGGATCCGATAAGAAAGGACGAGTTTCTTGAAGGAAGGAGCAAGACATTGTCGTTTACGTGTACGATCTTTATTCATTCATGATATCCTGGTTGAAAAGGGCTCAATTACGGCAAATGCGTTTTGCCCCTGGTATCCGAATTATTTTTGTGAAAAATTCCCTACCCGACCACCCCTCTCTAATCTTTGCTCGCAACTCTACTAGCAACTCAACCTTCCGCACCCCCTGCGATTTTTTATGTAACACGCGGTGTCCAAATTGCGCCCAATGCGTGTAGCGATGCGAAGCACTATGTAACATTTAGCACCAAAATTATCAGAGAAGAGCCTATGAAAGGACATTTAATATCTTTGCGGAGTAGCCTAGTTGGTTAGGGCACGCCTCTCATTCGAGAGGTCGTGGTTTCGATATCTGGTATGCGCACAATTTTTTTCGGATTTTAAAATCTTGGTTAAAGTTAAAGTGTGCAAAAAATTACAAGGTGAAGGAAAACACCGCGAGGAAACCTATAAATAAACTAACAATACGAATGTGTTGTAGTGCAAAAAGGGTGACTGGAAGAGATTGCCTCCGGCAATAAGTCCGCCATATGCTTAGCAGAAAAGTAAACATTTATTTATTTAAATATTGTAATGTCACTCTTCATGGGGCAAGTTTTCATGAAGTATTTTTGAGAGGTGCATGCATGTATACAAGTACGTTTTCAAACAGCCAAAGGTGACGTTTCTGTCCTGGACGAGTAGACCTCGATTGAAGTGTGATGGATGGGTGTTGAGGTTGATGTACGTGCGTGAGCGAAAGTTGACGAAAGTAAGGACAATTTACGTCCTTTCCAGTTACAAGACAGAACGAAGGACATTTGACTTGAAATAAGGACTGCCCTCCCCAAAAAAGACGGGTGGCAAGCCACAAGGCTGATCGGCTCGATCAGCAAATTGTATCCAAAGGTTCTGATAGAAGGAGTGATTGTGGCGACGACAGATAAAATTTGGGATGAGCAAGCTGGATTTATGAACAGTAGAGGATGCACGGACCAGGTCTTTTCTCTGAGATGTATGACAGAGAAAATGTTAGAAAAAAGTGTTGGAGAAAGTACATGGACGGTTTACTGGTAAGATACCTGCTGTATGCTGATGATGCAATTCTGTTCGCTTCATCTGACGAGGCTCTAGAAAGAAATGTTTTAACGGTGAATAATGTGTGCAACGAAAGAGGAATGAAAATAAATGCAAGTAAGACAAAGGTTAAGATGTTTGAGAGAGATTTTGAAGTAACTGAGTGCAATGTAAGAATAGGAGACGAAAAGCTGGAACAAGTGAACGAGTTTGTGTACCTGGGATGTGTGTTCACGAGGGACGGAAAGTACGATAAAGACGTTGAAAGGCGAATGATCGAAGGCAATAGCATGAATGGGGGCTTTGAATAAAATATCCTGAAAAGTCGGGTGGTAGTTCCACTGCAGGAATGGGAATACATAATACCGTTCTGGACCCTAAACTTATGTATGGCAGCGAATCTTAGATATGGCAGAAGCAACATGAAAGTATAATAAATAAAAAAGTGAATATATGAAAGTAAATATATAAAATAAATGCAGTTGAAATGCGGTCATTGAGAAGAATGTGTGGTGTATCATTGAAAGATATAGTGAAGAATAAATCTGTAAGAGAGAAATGTGGATTGAAAGAAGACATAGCGACAAGGATAGAGAAAGGTATGCTTAGGCGGTTTTGACACATGGAGAGAATGGATGGTGATAGAATGACTAAACTTCTAATTAAACACTCACCTGAAGGTTGGACGGGCAGTGGTCGAGCAGCTCCAACATGTGCTGAATGTTCTGTGCGTCCTGTATCACGAAATTCAGCTCCATGTCGAACTCGCCGCCCACCAGCTGAAACAAGAATAAAACATACAATTAAACACATCCATCAGGCAGCTATCATGAAAATGCCTGAACAGACCGCATGAAATGTTAATAAATTATTTATTAAAAAAATAAAAATCCGACTGCGAATTGCAATATAATCAATAATATATTAACGACTACAGTTTTAATTGTAATTTTAACGTGTATCGTGGATGGTAACTGAAAAGCTTAAAGGTTCGGTAGTTTGTAAATAAGTATCAAAATTTCGAATGTATAATACATTTCTGAGCTATACGCTGAGAAGAGAAGAGAAGAACGTTGTGTTATGTTATGTATCATACATTCGAAATTTGGATACTTATTTACAAACTACCAACCTAGTTTTAAGCTTATCTTATCAGTTATCATCCACGATACACGTTAAAATTACAATTAAAACTGTAGTCGTTACGAACATCTTTTTAAAAGAGCTTGAAAAAATGTATGCTTCAAAGTCTTTAAATTTGTAGATAACTTCCGCACACATGTAAGCAACATAAATTACCTGAAATATAAATGAGCCCCGTCCATATTTTTTTAGGTAATACTTTTTATTAACATCATCTGCGATTCCGTCTGACATCCGTCATTCATTCCTATGCATATTTATATCAAATTGGGTACTAGGGAAATATGTGTAGGAAAGAGGTTTAACTTTTAAATAGGGGTGGTATAGTGAAATTCCACCTCCTGCATGAAAATAATTTGAAATTAGAATTTACAAGCAGATGGGTGGGTATGTGTACTAAGTGTAGTATAATAATTTTCAAACATTTTTTCATAAGAGGTAGGTACATGTCAATCAAAGTGAGTACGGTTTGCCTGAGCCTAACTAAATATAAAATTGATGTTTCAAGAGGTTTGATGAAGGAAAAACTATTTCACTGTATAACGGAGGCTACTCCATGTTCCATGGTGTGGGCGGCTAGAGAAAATGGTACGTTATATAGTTAGACGAATTGTGTTTTAGATATATGTAACACCACTCCTTGGATTAATTCTTAAATTAAACAATTTAATCTCAAATCCCGATCTGACTAACGACGATTGAGTGACGTACAAAACCGCAAGCTCGCCCCGTCAGCGAATGAAACACTAGTAAAATTGTCACCGAGGAGGCCTGCCGGCCTGCCCCGAGGCCCCGACGAGTGGCGTGTCGCATGTCCTAGCGCCGAGTTCTAGGACTCTTCCGACTGTTCCTGTCACCTGTCATCCCGAGAGTGCTCGGTGAGACTCCTCTCTCGCCTCTGGCGCCCTGATGTTGTGGGAACAAAGCACCGCGTCGCGCACATGTCGGACAGACATTAATTAATTAGGGGAGAATCTAACTAAACGCACTAATAACAAGATTTTTGTATTGTCATGCAAGAGCCAGTGTATTAAATAAAAAATCCTTAAATTATAAACCATTCACGCTGAGTACAAACAAACTTGTTAAAAGCCAGATGAAAAGGCTTTTCCAAGAGCAAACAATTAAGCTCGCTTCAGCTAGTATCTCTGTATCGTTATGAAAGTATGAAAGCTCTAAGGTTTATTTCGTGTTTATTCTCGTTGTAAATTTTATGATTCAACAACTCACACTGCACTGATATGAATAGGATATTTCATTCATCCCCTACTGAGTAAGATGTACTAGGACGATATGAAAAATAACAGCGCTATTTCACATAATGGGTGGAGGGAGGGATGCAGTACAGCATTATTTATTATCATGTCAAAGTACTAAAGCTCAAAACTTTTCAAGTAATCAATTCACTGGTTGATTCCACGGAGGTAGTAGTTGGTAAATTACACTCGAAAAGAGCTGAATCTGTAGGTGCCTATATAAAATTTAGCGTGTGTGACAAAACTGAACAATTATTAGAAATAATAATTCTTTACACGATTTTCAATTAAAACCAACAAACGTAACGTACGCACTGTAATATTTTATTAAATGTATACATACACAATTTAAAAAATTTCGTGTTGTGTTATGTATGATTCAGATTTGTAAAAACAAATCTGAATTACAATATGATGTCAAAAAGGGGAGAGAAGGTGGCGTGGTGGTAAACGACGATGGTTCTGAGGGGTGGTTGGTGGGGTTGATGTAATCCTCCATATTTAATGCATCCTAAACAGTCACGTACTAGGATTACATAACCTTTAACACAACTGAGATGTTTGCAAAATTTTCATTCGCCAAAATCACAGCAGCATCCATCGGCACGTGTATCGAAACAGATGTAGGTACAAAAAAAAGATACAGAAACCGGAGTTTTTCGGGACACGTGACTATTATTGCACACGTGATACTAGGATCTCAAAAACGTATAGGAGTTTCAAAACTATCACCCCCTCAGCTGACATTTTATATTATTGATGGCAGAGGGGGAGTAACGTAAGGAACTGGTTGAGTGGGCGGGACTTGAAGCACACCATGGTAAAAGGGGAACCAACAACCAACCCTAGCCGCACACTTTGTTGTCCTGGTATTATGATTTCAAAACTAAAGAGTTAACTCGCAGAACTCGACAAAACCAAATCGAGGTAGTACCAACTCGACAAAATCATATCGAGCTAGATATTTGATAGCAATTTCGTTGACATCGTACCACGGGATCGCTGTGCACAAACGAACAAATTACGAACAATAACTACAACAACTATGACAAAATATTTTAACGCATATCAAGGGTGGCCACTGAACCATCATAATTAGTAATAATATTACTATTATTATTTAATACGGGACCGCTAAAAAAACTACATATTATGATAACAAGCAGTATCAATAATTACCTTGGGCACAAATTCTGAACGCGGCGAGACGTTGGGCGATACGTTTTTATGTACCTATGCAGTTACTTCGAGACGAAAAGTTCTTATATAAAAACGCATCGCCCATCGTCACGCCGCGTTCAGAATCTATGCCCTGGGCCCGAATTCTGAACGGGTAATGAATGAATGATCTGTGCGCGACGATGAGCGATTAGCGATGCGTTTTTATGTACAGACTTTTGCGGGCGAGACGAAATAACATCATACATACAAACGCATTGCCCATCGTCACGCCTCGCCGCGTTCAGAATCTATGCCATGGTTGGGCAGGCGGGACTTAAAGCGCCCCACGGTGAAGGGGAACAACCCTAGTCGCATAGTTTGTTGTCGTGGTATTATGGATTAAAAACTAAAGAGTTAATTCCGTTGGGCCTATTTCAACACCTTCAGTTAAAGTTCCGGATAACGTAACCGACAGATAAAGTGTCTGATAACTAAATATTCATTTTCACCATCGAAATAACTGAAGGTCAGGGGGCTTATTCGTAGAATTCACCCGAGTTTATTTCACGTGAGTTTCCATACAAAATACTCACCAAGTGAAAACTTTTCACCATTTTTGACAGTTTTCCTATACATATTGATTAGATTCTCTTTGGTTTCTCACGCGAGGTGAATCCTACGAATCCCAGCGCAGAGCTGTATACCTAACGGTGTTATCAAGTTTGAATAAATAAATAAATAAATTGCATTACCTTACCTCATTCCAAAGGCACTGATGATTTTGGCTTACTTTTCCCAAATATTTTATCTTATTTCCGTCCAAAGACTCCCTTGATGATGTTGACTTAGTTATCTCAAATAGCTATTTATATAAAAAAAAATGCTTGTGATTTTTGAATCGTAAATTTTTTCCAATCCATGTTTGTGAATGATGAATTGATCTACAAAAAACAAAAAAAAATCTATTTTTGCCACATGCATGGCATGATCAGCTAACTAACTTACCTACAAAAACAATTTTAAATTAATTTTTAAATTAAGTTTTTGGTGTGCGTTCCTCAACCTCGAATTTCATTTCTTTTCTGACATACCTGCATTTTCTCTTTCTCCATTCACTACTGGCAACACTTACAGTCTCATCCTTGATGTACGTTCGTTCCTGCGTTTGTGCAATTGTTAGTTTGCCTGGGCACGGGGTTCCAGTGGTTCGATGTCAACAGAATATTCCACACAGCTTCTCCTTTTCCTAGTGTCAGGGTGACACAGACTCAGGGACCAGAAATTGCGCAAATGCCACTTTGCCCAGTGCCAGCAAATTAATTAAAAAATAAATAATAAAGCCTTTATTGAACTAAACAAATACAGTAATATTTTTTTTTCTTAAAAACATTTTGTTTTCATTTAATGTACTTTCCTATATACATAATTGATTTCACTATTTGAACCATCCTAGTAACGATTAAATTATCATTCGGTTCCCCACTGCAGGGTGAAGGCATCCTCCAGTCCTCTCCAGTTGTCCCTGTCCTTTGCCGTTGACGCCCAATCCATGCCGGCCACTCTTGAGATGTCATC
>WYDE02008906.1:0-13133 GCA_009867175.2 Adela reaumurella | reverse complement strand
ACTTTGGTGCGTCGGCGAATTTCTTCGTTTCGCACCTTATCTCGTAGCGATATTCCCAGCATGGCTCGCTCCATGGCCCGCTGGGCGACACGGAGCTTTTGGGCTATGCCAGCCGTTAGAGAATGATGCAATGTCAGCTCGAATACATGTAAACTTTCTAAGTATAAAGGCTTTGTATTTAGACGCTATATAATACATAATCGTAAATTTCATCTATGTTTTAAATTGTAATTGTCGCGTTGGTGGCTCAGTGGTTGCGGCATTCGGTATTCCGTTGCCAAAGTTAAGCACTGCTGATGGGTGACCGCTTGTACGTTGATGCTGCCGTTGTTTGGAGTCCACGTTAAACTGTAGGTCCCTTCCCTCTCATTTCGTGGTGGAAGGGTTAATCCCGCCCGGGTTGGAACCACTTCACTGAGTGAAGGTCGGCCGAATCGAAGCAGCTATTATGAAAAAAAAAGTTAGTTTTTATTTCAGGGAAGTGCTGACATGGCACCTACCTAATTGACGAAAGTGTATTAGGCTGACATAACTGGCCCCAGTGCGTCTACCGTGCTAACATCACATGACTGAGTGAAGAGACTATGCCACGATTTCAACCAATCAGACTGGTCGTATCGATAGTGTTAACGTTTACGATTGGTTGATACCTCTTCACTCACTCGTGTGATATTAAGCCGACAGACGCACTGAAACCGGTGCATGAGGTGATGTAGCATCCATGTCGGCTTCCATAAAAAAAACCTTTATTTATAGGGTCGTCAAGTCGTAGAATGAACTTCCTTCTGCTTCTTTCCAGCCAATGTACGGTACGGAGTCCTTTAAACTTAATACGAAGATGCACCTAGCTATTATGTCGCACACATACCATCACGCCTCTTCCCCGAAGGGGTAGGCAGACAAATTTTAGCACAATTTGACACATTTGTGACATACGTCATTTGCTTTACCCACCGCACCGTAACAACATCGCTTCATACATGTTGACATACCCAAGATTCACTTCCATACATAAGTGTAGCGAACAGAACGCCATTATGAATAGAAATTCGTGCAGTGGAAACCGTACTTTTCACTATATTTTTAAACCCCCATTCACGCTGTTGTCTTTGATCACTCGCCTTTCAACGTCTATATCGTACTTTCCGTCCCTCGTGCAAACACTTCCCAATTACACAAACTCATTCACTTTTTAAGCATCTTGTCTCGTATATTTACGTTGCACACAGTGATTTCATTATTTCTCTCGAAAACAATAACTGTCTTCTTAGGTACTTGTATTTATTATTTATTTGCATCCCTCTTTCGTTGCAAGCATTACTAAAACATTTCTCTCTAGAGCCTGGTCAGATGAAGCGAATAGAATTGCATCATCAGCATACAACATCAAAACACTGTCCATGCTTAATCCGGTCTCGCTATCTTTCAGGCTCGACAAGCAATTGTCCAAATATAGATTGAACAGCGCCGTGGCGATATAACACAACCTGCTTCGTACCTCGTGAGATCTCGAACCATTCTGACAATGAGCCATTTATTCTAACATAGGCGCTGCTATCTACGTGAAAATATTTCAGCGCTCGTATCACGTGGCTTTCCAATCGATGCACCTCTACCCTTGCCATAAATAGGTAAAGTTCAAGTTCAAGTTATTTATTACACGAATAACGATCACGAACGAAATAATATCTAAATTAATTAATCTAATCACATAGTAATACTTCGACTATAATAATACATCTATAATACATCTTTAAGTTTAATTTTTACCTATTGTTTTAAGAATGCATCCACACAGTAATAACCTTCTTTCATAAAAAAATTGTGTTTTTCAACTTTTATAGTAATTTCTTATAAGATAGGGGCTGCGGTGAACGGTGTCCGTTTCGAGTACCTACTTATCTTGTGTGATATACAATTGCAGAGACAACATAAGCGACCAGAATATAAACGCAAGACGACACTATCAAGGAGGGCTATTACGTAAGAATCGCTAGTCGCGATTTCATATAAGTATAGAGTCCATATACCTAAATGAAACGTTAACAGCTAATCGCTGCGACCGACGTCAACAGGGTACCATGGCTACTGGTTGGAGAAACTGTAACGGAGTAGTTTCTATGATGATCGCTAGAGTAAGTTATAGCAATCATTTTTATTTCATTCCTTAAAAAAACGTAACGAAACCATTTTAATGAGAGACTTTATACTATCAGAGGATTACAATATGAATACGAATAGGTAGCGATATTTTTGATCGAATACGAAAATGTTTTACCAAAGATTATTAATAATAAGATAAAAGTCAGTAAAACTATAACCCAAATAACGTTAAAAAAAACCTCTAATAAAAATCTCAAAACAATTGGCCTGCTCAGAGTACAATTTTTTGTCTCTATTTCATAACCGATTTTGATGCGGTTTGTACTATTTAGGAAATTTCTCTATAATGGTTTATATTTATGCACATCACGATAGGTTCACAGGGGACTAAGCAGTGAATAAAAATAGTCGGCTGTGGCCATTCCGTCATCGTAGCTCTCTCATATTCGTTTGGCGTCAGTTCGGAAGATTGTTTTCCTTTACAAAGAATGTGTTTTTGAGATTTGGTTTTTGAGGCTATTGCACCCGAGCGAAGCCAGTAATGAAGCTAATACATACTTACATAGGGTGCCAAAATATATCCTTTCCTTTTGCCTTCGCTGCAATATTCTCGGGTAAAAAGAGGTGAAAAATATAAAATAGAACGATGAAAAATAAAAGTTAAATCATAAATTTATTTTTACCATTAGCTTGTGATCAGGATTGTTGAGGATATCCGCATCTGCATCCTCGTATGCGGATTATCCTCATAAATATTATGCTCCGTATCCTCATCCGCATCCTCATACGCAATGCAAATAAAATCCGCATCCTCATCCGCATCCTCTATGCGTATGAGGATATTATGAGCATCTTGCTAATTTATTTATTATTATACAAAACGAAAACACAAGGTCTCCAACCAATGGAGAGAGGGAATTAGGTGTGACGCGCCAGTAGCTCTTCCTATTGGCTAATTTGAATGAAATTTTAATGAAATAAGCCAATAGAAAGAAAGTAGTCGCCACCACCTCGCTGTGCCGCGCCGCTATCACTGACTTGTTTAGTTCTTTGTTTAGTTCTTTGTTTTTTTCCCATTCATCTTATCTTGATTGAAAAAATAAGTTGCGAAATAATTCACTCACAAAATGTAGCCTAAAATCAGTCATATTTGGACCTATATCTTAGAAGTGAATAGTGAAAGTGCTACGTGTAAACTGTGTAATAAAGCGTATGAAAAATTGTATGGGAACAGACTCTGTAATACAGAGCATAGTGCATACATAATATATAAAACCTGTGTCACTTGTATATTTTAAAACATAACAATTAATTTTTTAATAAAAAAGATGTATGTATTGTTGATTGATACTTACATATTAATTACACAAAATACTTAACTTAAATAAATACTTATTGTGTGTGACATTGTTTGTTTTATTTATTAATTATTATACATATCTACCTTTTATAATAAATTCCCATGAAACCTTATCTCTGAAAGTCCATGGCTAAATAAAAATAAACGCCTGGGTGAATTGATTGATTAGGTAGGTTTCATGTCAGCGCTTCCCTCTAATCAAAATCAAAATATTTATTTCATATTATAATCAATATCCTCATCCTCATCCGCATCCTCATCCTCATATTAGACATTCCTCAGCTCCTCATCCGCATCCTCAAGTCCTCTATCTGCAATATCCTCATTCTCATCCGCTAAATGACATCCGCAACATCCCTGCCTATAACATAAATTTTAGGAGTAGGTATTTAAAAAATGTGTGGAGGGAGAAATCAATTTTTTTTTGTTTTAAAAAAAATATTTTTTTATAAAAGTTATTAGTATCGGATACTGAATCAACCCCTTATGCTTAAGGCCTTGAGCCACCCCATCTTATTTTGTTGAACACTTTCTATGGCCTTCGCCATGAATGTCGCGCAGACTTCCTTGTATAGTTGCCGGGCATCCTGTTAAATCAGTACCTAGGTGTAAGTTAGTAATTCTTAAATGTAAAACACTTCAGGGAAAGATGAAATACTGTGTCATCTTGAGCCGATGGTTGCTGTCATCTCTTACCCTACGGGAGTGAAATGAAACGCCTCTTTCTGCGACTAAAAACTTTGAGGTTACTTTAATTATTAGTCTTATATAATCATAACCCATATTAACCACAGTTCATTTGAAAGGAGTCGAACACAACAAAAAACTTACCTGAAACTTTCGACATGAACATATCAAACTAAATAAAAGCGAGTGATAAAATCAAAATATTCCAAACCACATCGAAACAACGCAAGCGGGCCGGCGGTCACAGAAGGCTTGATTAGTGGCGTCATCTGTGAGCCGTTATGTGAACGTCGTTTTGGAGCTTGTAGCGCATATATTTGAACGAATAAATGTACTATGTCATCTTAACTGACTATGTCATCTTAAGCACAATTACCCTAATACAAGCACTGCCTTTTGTACACAGGTGTATTATGAAACGTTTACAGTGGAAAGAGACAAAATTCCGAAGTCCCTTTCACTCTATGGTCAGCGTCAAAGAGATCACGAATTTGTCTCTACTTCCGGTGTAAAGCTTTCAGAAGATAGAACTGTGTTAATTTCTTTTGTTATGAGTGCAATAAATCATAAATTAAATTTATGATGAAAATTTGATCGAAATATGTTTGTAGTGTTTCCGATGTTTATTGTAAACCGAGCGACGAATGATTAATTTTTAGTGTAATCTACTTGATAAAACCACAGATAAAACTCTAAAGGACATTCGTTCATTCATTCATTCACTGACATACAACGCATAGCCTAAACCGCTAGTCTAGAACTGTGAGTTTTTTTAGCAATATAATCTTTCTTTGTAACAAAGCGTAATAGACGATAGTTTTTTACTTTTTCTCGCCAAATACACGCATTTTTACTAAAATTTCCAACTAGAAGCTTTAAAGTATGAAAAACAATTATTTTACTTATTTGAAAACGAAGGTGGTAGGTTTCTAGTTTAAATAATTTTTTTTATAGCTTACATAAATAATTTTATAAATCTTTTCAAAGTTGACTATATTTTGAATTTACCCCCTCAATGCGGTAAATCACAGTCGCCACAAGTGCCATGTAATGCGAGTGCAACATGAGTAGGATTACTCCATGTATATACGTGTGTGTGTGCATGGACAGACTTACCGCGACCGCAAGGCCCTCGAGTACACCTGCCACACCGCCTTCTTCGTGTCCATCGTGGTGGTGCAGTGGGCGGATCTCATCATCTGTAAGACGCGCCGCAACTCCATCCTCCACCAGGGCATGCGCAACTGGGCCCTCAACTTCGGGATTGTGTTTGAGACCGCCCTAGCCGCCTTCCTGTCGTACACGCCGGGCATGGACAAGGGTCTTCGCATGTACCCGCTCAAGTGAGTGTCCTCTCGTTCACATGCTACAATGATAGCTTCCTGGAAGTGCTGCATTTTCAATGTCCTGTCTTTATTTTTAGTTCATATGTTTTCAGAGATTGAATACTGAGAGACAGCTATTATTGAATATTCTAGTCGCAGAATGCAGTAATCTTTTTTACGTGACCGTTGCCATGATGCACGTAGAAAGTTGTAAAAGCACAACTGTGTCATTGCAGGTTTGTGTGGTGGCTGCCTGCGCTGCCGTTCATGTTGGCCATCTTCATCTATGATGAGACTCGTCGCTTCTACCTGCGCCGCAACCCGGGCGGCTGGCTGGAACAGGAGACGTACTACTAGAGCTGTCGTCCGCTCGTCGCGTCGCTCCTCACCTCTTCATTTGTGTTCTCATCCATCGACGAGGGGCGCCTCGCGTTCCCATCTCGGTGTAACTTGTATCCGTACGGTAGGCGCTTCGCACCGCTTCACTCTGCGTCGGTCCGCGCTCGGCGCTCGCCGCGGCGTGCGACGTACCGCCATACGTACGTTGCACGCCCTTCTATTTCTTTTTGAAGGAACCATTGTATGTATATATATTGCACTGTCGACGTGATCCGATATTATTATACACACATTATTTTTACATTGTGAATCGCATTATTTTTATATTAAGGAAAATTTAATAATTTAAAATGTTCGCTTTAGTTTTCACCGTGTTCAGAAATTTTAATAAATGTAATGTTTATACGTTTATAATTATTGTGGCGGTCTATAATTGGACTCGAATCTCTTAAAGTATATTCAATTTACGGAAGTTAGGATCTACTCGTTACCTATTTATTTGAGCGTGAACGTTAGGGCACCGAGCCGCCCGCACCGCGCACGTCAGCCCGTCGCTGTCCTCGGAGCATTACATACACATTGTAATCTAAGAGTAATATAATAAAAAAAATATATAATTGTTTTTCACATACTTATGTAATAAGTAATAACTTGTCGTGTAGGAGTAGAACGTTTCTCGTTTGTGAAATTAATACTCTGTTGATAAGTGCATAAGAAGCGGGCGGAGTTGGAGTCGCCCCGCCTCTCGCCATCCAAAGCATTTGTTGTTCGAGTGAGAGCCATTATTCTTATTTAAGTGTTTAGGTTAAGTTGAACTTTGGGGTGAATAAATCATAGTTTGATTAATTTCGGAGGTGTGCCTGCGATCGTACGATTGATGCGAGTGCCTGAGACATAGAATACCGCCGCTTAACGTTAGGTAGGTAGTTGAAATTGTGAAGCGCGTCCCCTCCGGCGGTGGCTCCGGCGCTCCGGACGCGATTTAGTCTAATAACAGTCCGTCACCGCGCTTTCATTTATGTCGTTTTATTGAGCACAAATATACGAGTGTTAGAATGGTGCGCCCCCGCGTCGAGCGACGGCCGGTCGGGCGGGAGGTCTCGGACAGAGGCTGCGGCGGTCGGTCGGCTCGCCTCGTCTCCGTCGCCGTTCATTCGACAGCACTGCCATCGCATAGTGTCGAGAGATATTCTCCGTTCTTCATTTAGAGTAAATTTCAACAGCTATTATACGAAATAAATTAAAGAATCGGTAGTCGGTATTTGAAATAAGTAATAGAGGTAAAAGACGAACCCGCGACGCGCGCCGGCGTCGTCCATTCTCGACGGACTTCTCGCGGCGCGAGCTCGTTTCAAATTAGCCATTCGAGTACGACCTTACAGAGTTTGACGTATTACAATATTGCTTTCGTTGCGTTTTGTAATAGGGATTATTGTCAACTTTTTAACGTAGACTGCTCACGGTAATTGTGTTAAGGTTTTATTTCTCAATAAAAAAAAATTTAAATAACAAAATGTAGGAAATGCGTAATTAGAGAATTTTTAAAAAAACTATACAATAATAATAGTGTGGATGTTGCGTTGGCGCCAAATCGGCTTCCCCGCGGTCGCTCCGCCCGCAGCCCCCTCGAGACTCACGACTCGCCTCCCCGCACGAAGGCGAGAGCCGCGACCGCGAAGAAGCCCCGCGCCCCGTTCCTTTCGAATTTCATGTAACAAGTACATATTACATTATAATGGTTACGAAATAAAATTATGACATTATAGCGACTAATAAAATCTAAATTATATGATATATTTATATAGTATTATGTTTGTTTTTCCTTAGATCTGTATGTGCTTGTACCGGTATGTATGTGTATCTCACTGACAATATCGTCGTAGCCGGAGTGCGAGAATGGGTTTTATCATTTACAGTACCACACAGAACACTGACTTTACTTTGCGTTCCGACAGCTCCCTACACTATTATGACTACGTTCATTTGTAAGCTTTTTTATTAGTATTACTTTGTTGGCTAGGTGCGCTGTAAAAATGTAAGTGTTATTAATAAAAACATTTTCAAAATAGGAAATCTATATGTTATTTCTGACCTGTTTCCACGTCCCAAACTATAATCTCTCTTAACCTACACTGTTTGTCTATTATATCTATTATGAAGCATAAAGATATATGCTGTGAAAATGCACGCGTTAAGGAGTATGTGTGGAGTCACAATGAAAGACAGATTGAGAAATTGTGAAGTAGCAGTAGAATACCATTGTGGTCTGAAAGAAGATATCTTTTGCAGCCATTTTATTACCCCACTGCTGGGTACAGGCCTCTCTCATTTACATGATATGAGAGGATTTTTAGTCATTCACTTGCACGGTGACCAACCGGCTTGGAAGTGGGTTCCCTCACGATGTTTTCCTTCACCGGAGTGTCAGCGGCCATTTAGCACAAATTCTAAAGTTATAAATATTGTGCTCCCAGAGAGTATCGAAACCGCACTTACCGTATTATTGTACCTAATATTTGTATAAGAAATCTTAAATTAGAAAAATCTACAAAAAAAAAATATGTATTTTAAGGGATCACTTTTTTATTTTTTGTATCAACATAAATAATTCTTTTAATTGTTCTCGGAACTGGTACTTATCGCGTTATATAAAAAAAAAGTTTTTTAATAATAATTTCAATTAATTTAATTTAATTAAATTTTATTTTTGCAGTAAATTACTTCGCTCCTCAATTAATATAAATAAAAATAAAATTATTTTTCAACCTTATTTCACATTTTAAAATATTATTGGATGTATTATTCGTGATATATATTAATAAAATTAACCTTATTAAATGCTCATTGCTCATACAAAAAAAATCTCTGTTATGATTTTATACATACCAAGATATAAAGTGACTGCACTATGTACAGTCAGAGCCACATAAGAGAGGAACAAATCAGGTGCGGAGCGAACATCTCTACGGAATATACATAGAAGAGTGCAGTCACTTCATCTAACTACTGAGGTGGTCGTATCACAATGCTAGCGTAAATTAGCTACGGCGTCTCCGTATGTTCCCTGTTCTTATTTATTTTGAGGTCGATTTTAAGCCTATAACAAGATAAAGATATTTTTTTTTTACATTTTTGAATCGCGGTGTGGTGCTCGCGCGCGAAATGGGTATACTTTGTACATATTTATATTTCTTGCATTGCAGTGCAGAATAATGGCTTTTTGTCAATAGGTTAAGTCTTAAATATACATACATGCATATAACTCACCCTGAATCCCGACAATCGGGGTAAGCACAGCTATCGGTGTTGTGCTTCAAGAACTCCGGTAAATTAAACACATCAACGATCACCACATTTCGCAACGTATTCGGACAAGATATATATCAAGCAGCATACAAAGAACGAAGACCCACCTACTGCATGACTCTGTGCGAGTACCGTGCCATGCCGAGGAGAGAGGTTGCGAGTCTGTAGCCCTAAACGGCTAAAGCACTGCATCTTGTCCTTATGCCTTGGTCGCCTTTTACGACATGCATGGGAAGAGATGTAATTGGGTCATTCTGTTAAGTACCGCCACCACAGGTACAAGTACTAAATATAATGTATATAAATTACTATTTACAAATATTAACCAAAAAACATTGTTTGGAATTTGGTATAGTTTGTTTTTGCCATATTTATTACCCAAAGGAAAAAATATCTATACAGTAAAATAACCATCATTTTCAGTTATCTTTGTTTTAATTTCACACTTTTTTTTTTGGAAACACAGATGGCTACATCACAGTGCACCAGTTACCTGGTATCAGTGATGTCAACCTAAACACCTTGGTGATTTATCTACTCGTAGGTAGGTGCCATGTAAGCGCTTCCCTCAATTCCAGCCGGCTACACTGAAGACTTGTCGTGAAATCGTTTAATAAAATGAGCATGTCTTTGAAAGAAATATAAAACGACTTTCTAATAAAAATATTTCACTGTACTTTTGTACCTGACAGAACGCTCTGAGAATTCAAGCGCGTCATTTTACTTTAAAATTCCTTTTCGCCGAGCCTTTCTTTCCCTGTCAAACGCAGTAAGCTTCAATTTAAATCACTGCGTATTTACTCTGGAATTTACTTTAATCGTGTTATTTGGTGCTGCTGATCTCGTCAGCTCCGACAGAACGATTTTTAATCATTTGCTATAATTGCGAAACACAAAGCACGTCCGCCGCGCCCGTGCGCTCGTTCCAAGATCGACGTCCCATTGACGTCGGAACAAAGGTGTTTTGTTTCAGAGCGGAGCACAGGCTAGTAATTATTCATTTTCAGGCTTCATTTTGTCGACTTTTGTATATCGCCAATGACACATTGCAATTCTTTTGACATCCGATATTTCAAGTATTCGGATTGCCAAATTGGGGAGAGCGCTTTTCGTAGCGGCGAGATCTTTGAAAACTATAAAATGCGAATAATTAGTTTTGCGCAACTCTTCAAACCTAAGCCAAAGAATGCTTGAAAAAAATGTTAATTAAGAATAAAAGATAAGAATCCAAGAGATTATGATGCATTTAGTTTATTAAAAAAAAGATAACGCAATATGCACAAGGCATGTTAGAGAATATATATCGAATCAATTCAAGAATCCATAAAATCTTGTGGTCATATATCAAAACAAAGATAGGAGCATCTAGCTACCCACAAGTACTCTCTTTTAATAATCAGAGGCTAACACATGTAATCTCAATATGCGAGGGATTTCATAATTTCTGTCAAAGCGTTTTTCACACTCCAGACAATAACTAATAATATTAGGATTAGTGTGCCACGGCATTGCGACTAACTCAAAATACACACATTGGACATACATGTAGATACATTCCAAAACATGATGCATAATTTAGGTATTGGTAAGGATACAGGCCGTGATAATGTGCCTCCTGTCTTTGTTAGGAGAAGTGCCCTTTCTATTGCCAGACTAATAAGTACTACATATATTCACACGATCAATCAGAGAGGGCTCGTTCCGTGGCAAATGGAAGGAGATTTTTTTAATTACATAGTTAAATACATCCAAGATGTAGCACCAATAATTGTAATCCATACTGATTTCGAAAAATCTTTCGATCGGGTAGATCACAAAATTTTATTATTAAAGGTAAATGCACTGGGAATACACTGTGTCCTGTTATAATGGGTAGACTCATATTAGACAACATAAAACCCTTTACTGTATAGTTGCCTAAAGTGCGCATGTTTGCTTCCGCAGAGCGAAATTCTGAAATGCACTTCCTCCCGAAGTGTTTCCTGAGTGTATGACATGGAAAATTTCAAGCAAAGCTTAAAAAGGCATCTGGCACGGCCGGCGCGGAATTCGAGCCCTATTTGAAAGCGTATGATTTCGGGCGTCGTCGACAGAGTAATCCAGGCTGACGGCGACAAGTGTCTCCATATAAAAAAAATTTAGACAAAACCATCCATCTCAGTCTCAACATCTTCGAAAGGAAACTCTCCTAGCACTTCAAGGGGTGCAAAAAAATTTGACAAAAAGGGAAAATCTTTCGGCCGAAAGCCTTATCAGATACGCGACGATATTTCATGGAAGGTACTATTCAGCCTCGGCTGTACCATGCTACTAGCGGAACCACCGATTTATAAGAGTATTGGATGTAGCAAATGAAGGAAATTAAGGAGTGGGTGAGGTTAGTTCAAAATGTTGAAATTGGGTGGCCAAATGAAATTTATTAAAATTTTATTCATAAATGTCAGTAATTTATTGAAATTTTTCAAAGTAACCAAGTATATGGTTAAAATAACAAACGAGTTGGTTAAACCAGCAAGATTGATTGATAGAAACAACCAACGCACTTGATCAATTTAACGAAGCTGTTTGGTAGGCTCACATTTAACCAAATATTTATCTCAGTTAAAACCCTCATGTGAATGAATTGAGTCTTTCTCGAGTTATAAGCCAACCAATGCCGTCGAACGCTCAAGTCAACTATATCCTATGTATGTAACACACATTGTTACATAGTTACAGATTTTTCGCGTTATCTTTTAGGATTTAAGACTATATTTCTAAATATTTCTGCATCCATGCTCTGTTTTATCAATAACTGCGTCCAGTAGTCGCGTTCATTTTATCTTCGGTTTAGAAGTCCCGCGAGTCCGCTCTCGTGTACGAAACGGATATGCAGCGCCCGACGAAGTATAATTTACGATTTCGCTCCGGAAGATAAAAGTGAGGGACACTATTCGTTAACCCCTAGTTCTGTCAACATCGTTTTTTTTTACCAAATATACGACTTTATATTAAAGAAATATTAAAAATGTAATACATTCAACGATTTTTCAGAGGTAATTAATAGTGATTAATCTTCAAACGATATTTGTGAAAAAAAAAAGAAATGAAAAATTATTTATTATGCAAGACTTCAAGTGAATAATGTAATAATAAATATGGTAACACTTTCTCTAATCTTAAAAATAGTGAAGATACTGTATCATTAATACCAGTAATCGTGCGTACGCTTTCATGTGCTTATCAAAATATATTACATAAATATAACCTGTTACAAAATATTTAAGAATAACAATTTGCTGGAGGCAATCTCTTCCAGTCAACCTTTCTACACTAAAACACATTCTTATTGTTAGTGAATAGGTTTCCTCAGGGTTTTTTCCTTCACCGGGGTGCATTGTAAATTTGCACAGAAATTTTAACCGAGATTTTAAAATCCGGAAAAATTCTGAAAATTATATCGAACCCACGATCTCTCGTGCGCTAACCAACTAAGCTACTCCGCAACCCTGAACTTCAAGCAGCCTTCGTTTTATTTATAGGTATTTAGAGAGAGCAGGTTGGTATCATGAGTGTCAGATTAGCCTAGCGGGCGAGAGCCCGCCTCAAGCGGGAGGTGCGGGTTCGATCCAAACTGGGAGCACAATATTTATAACTTTTGAATTTGGGCTCAAATGGCTGTTGACACTCCGGTGAAGGGAAACATCGAAACTTACTTCCGAGCCGGTTAGTCACCGTGTAAGTGTATGACTAAATCCTCTCATATCATGTAAATGAGAGAGGCCTGTACCAAGCAGTGGGGCCAATAAAATGACTGCAAAGGAAGTTTGGTATCTAGCCATACTTTGGCATCCCATCTCACAAGTCCCGTCTCAGCCGCACAATACACCTCATTCCACGATCTGCCAACAAAGATTAGGGAGGTATCATCTGCATATATTGTTACTTGACTTGTATTTAAGGGGCCGTACTATGCCAATCCGTGGTACTCGCTTACCTATCGTACAAATAAAGTCACAAAGTCATATAAAGGT
>WYDE02008905.1:0-19091 GCA_009867175.2 Adela reaumurella | reverse complement strand
GTGAAGAGACAACGCCACGATTTCAACCAATCAGACTGGCCGTGTCGAGTACGTTAACGCTTACGATTGGTTGAAACTTATTCACTCACTCGAGTGATATTACGCCGGTAGAGGCACAGGTTCGGAGTGTGTCGGAGCAATGAGCAAAATGTTGCAGCACCGGCGCGGCGGCGTTCGCGATCTTCTCGCATCATAATAATGAAAAGTTCGCTTCGATACACTACACCTCTAGATGACTGTGACGCCACGGCATAATGAAACCATAGATATAAGACGAAAACGAAATGAACGGAAACGTGAGCGCGTTCAGGGGAAATATTGACCGGTGACCTAATGGTGCGTTTTCGATTACGTAAGTTTTGCAAATTTAATACAAATTTTCTTTAATGTCATTTAATATAATATTATTATCGATCAAAAATAAATTCAGCACCGCCATTTCTGCTGTGATCGCAAGGTAAAACGACCCGGGTCAAGCGTCAATAAAAGCAAAGCCCTTAATATGTGCACTACTCCAATTTTAGTTATATTATAATATTATACCCATAACAAAACACAGCACACATTTTACAAAATTGCATGTCCATAACTTGCTTTCTGGCGTCCAAATTCGTCATAAGCGTGCGTGCAGAATACTATAAACATTTGGGACCATGCACGACTCCCGCACGGCACGGGGCACGAACCCGCGCCCCGCGCCGCGCAGCCTAGCCGACTCCGCCGACGAATGACATCGCCAACTCATAAACAACTTCATGCACGTACAACGTATTACAGCCTGCTGTAATTTTATGACCAACTCATTCGATATAGGCCGTAGCAATAAAAGAACTATGGACGCATGCAACGAACTCAAAAATACACACAAGAAAAAGATGGGTGAATACGTGTAGGTCGTTGTGGGTATTTTAAAATAACTCTTCTAAAATGTGCATTAGTAAAAACATATTTACGTTCTTTATTTCAGAATTGTCGAACTAGAAATAAGTTTAGAAACTCTTACATGCAGGTGTCCACGATTACTTTAATTGGGCATTCGAAAAGCGTTTTTATTTCATACTTGTTTCGCCCGCGCTAATCCACCTTTCGCCAAAACCCCCCGACTCCGCTCCCTGCTCTTCCCACCCCATGCCAATATACCCTGCCCTATTATTACCCCTCGCCTACACGTTATTCCCATAACACCACCCTACCCTACCATACCCCATCCCTACCCCTGCTTAAACCTCTACCCCACCCCTACCTCTATTTCAATCTCTACCCTACCCCAACTTCTAAACCCTACCCCTGCCCCTATCCCTAACAATACTCCCACTACCCATATCCCTACCCCTAAATCTTACCCCTAACAAACCACTACCAATATCACTACCCCTAAACCCTACCCTTACCGGTTCCGTAGCCCTATTCCTTACCCTTTCCTACCCCTTACTCGTCTCGTACCCGCAGTAAATCAGCCCTCCCGGACACCCCCCATCCACTACACCAACCCGCCGACCCAATTCGTAGGAAAAAACCTTGGAGCGTTGGACTATTTTTTCAGTATATTCTTTGGCTTGCGGCTCCGCCCGCAGTTAATCAAATTTCCCATCACGCTCCGCCCCCCTCCCCCCCCTTCTTGTGCCCCGGTAAACCCCTAAAAGGAAACCCAACTTTCATCGCCTATTTAAACCAGTCATCAGGTGTATATTTTCATCCCACCCCTCCTACCGCCCAAATTCATGATGTAATTATTGCACGCCGTCTAAAAGAAGATGAAGTTTAATTTATCTACTTTCATTAAATAAAGCACTATTATGTTTCTACTGTAAAGTAGGAAAAAAATTGATTGCTCACCGAATAGACATTGTTCACTGATGGACTGATTGGCAGAAAACGCACATCATAAACCATTGGGTCTAGAAGCATAAAAGTTGGCACAGGAGGTCCTTATGTAAAGGCTAAAAAAGCGCGGGCAAAAGCTAGTTTAATATAACTTTTGAATTTGTACTTTATTTCAGTTGAAACACAGGTTGAAACAGCATGAGAAAGTCCTCCCTTCAGTACTAGGGGGTAGTTTTGTCCCGCCGTAATCGTTGAAGTAATTGAAAGCTTAGTTCAACAACTTCTTATATAGATTAAGGTATTATGGTAATGAAAACGCTCATACGAACCCGTCATATCTGTTTCCTCAAACTTCTCCTGGCTGGCAACGAGTTTATCATCCTTCTTCTCCGCTTTCGGCGTCTCTGGCTTCTGAACTTCTACTGGCTTGAGGACTTCAGCTGGTTTCTGTATTTCCGGTAGTTTCTGGATTTCTGCGTGTTTCTGGACATCCACCGGTTTCTGGATTTCGGTAGGTTTCTGTACTTCTGTTGGTTTCTGAACCTCGGCTCCATTGGGAGTATCAAAGTCTTTTGGAGTTTCAACGTTTTCGACCACAACTTGTTTCGGAGTTTCAGCAGGTTTCGGTTCAACCTTCAACGTTTCCACATGTGAATTATGTTTTTTCTCATCAGACTTGGGAGTAGCCTGCGTGACTTGAATTAAAGGATGGCTTTGAGTATCTTTCTCTTTGAGTTGGAGCGCTTCGAGCTTTTCCGTGACTTCGGAAGCACTCACTTGATTCAACTCCTTGGGAGGTTCTGAAGGTTTTTGCTGGAATAATTAATTAAAACAAATTTTAAGATATTAAAGAATTAAGAGTATGGATCATACACTGCAAATATGCATAGCAGTCGAAGCAGCCAATCCCTCCTTATTATTTGCACCGCTAAATGTGGGATGCTCTTCCCACCATTGTATTCAATTCACAGTAAAGGAGATGGAAACTTTTATATTGAGAAAAAATTAATTAATACTATGGGTGAAAATACTGGGTTTAATGAATTAATCCTTAGAATTAAAACGAGCTGGCATTAGTAGGGCTCGGCAAATAATAATATCCTTGAACCATATCCTTTATTTTGTAGCAAAAACCGGCATTGGATAATCCTTCATAAACAATACAAAAATATACTTCAATAGCGTGATACTCACAACTTTCTCTTTCTTCTCTCTGACGGGAGTCTTGCGTATCTCTTTGTCGACGCTCGGCTCTTTGGACGAGTCCGACGGACTCTTCGCGCCCAGTTTGTGCGGTGTCTGCACAACATATAGTAACTCTTAGAAAACTGTACCATATTCACTACAAATACATAACAATACATTATGTATATACATATATATCCCTACAGGCACTTTGTGGCTCCATCGCGTCGTATGAGCAGTACTTTATTGATCCGTTTTCATTTGTTGATCCGGGTGGTATTTCTTGATCCATTACCAGTAACACCATACCGCCAGGCCGCCAAAATTGTAATTTTTTGTCGGAACGAACAAATTTCAAAATGGTCAAGTCAATATCTTCAAAAGTTTAAACGTTTGATATTTTCCCATAATTTTAATGCATGAAGTAATAAGTTAGCTTGCTCTCAAAAGTGCACATAATTAGCATTACTCCGACAGAAATAAAACTTTTGTCAGTCTGTATTCTTGATTTTTGGCAAAAATATGGTGCTTTTTTTTTGGACCAACAATAGACATTATGGATATTCCGATGGACATAAAATGATTATTTTAAGTTTGATTGAATTGACATTTGAAAGATTATAAAAGTGCCCTCTATCACGAGTATTACTTTTGCTTTTGTGTTGGATTTTTTTGTGTGACAATTATTCACCCCAACTTTATTATATAAGACCGAAGAAAACGCAGTTTTGATGTGGCAATGCTAAACAACGGAGCCGTTAAAAAAGAGTAAGCCATTTTGTTTTAGGGTGTAGTTGAGTAAACAAAGTGCGTGCGACGTTTTCGTCAGTGGTAAATAAAAATTATTTTTTGAGATATCTCTGGCATGTCACCGTTCCTGATGTATATTGTACCTTATTTGTAAGCATTGTTGTTTATAGTGCACAAGAACCCTTGCGTTAGCGTCTAGTTCGACAAATCTCAGTTTTGGGTTGCTTTTGTGATACTTTTGTGTTATCGTCACCCAACATGTTTGTGTTGCGAAACACAAAAGCAATGTAAAACCTAATTCGCAATGGCCAGAACAAAGAACCAATAAAATAAATTATTGATTACATTTTTTGTTCATTTCAGTTTGAGTATCATAATGTTAAGTTTATTTTTCACTTTCTATAAGTAATGTTACATAATATGGTGTTTGTGTTGCTAGATTAAGGTTAGGGGATTTAATGTATTTACTTTTTGTACGGTAACCTCTCAAATTTATGTTTTATTTAAATGATTAATTGATTTTTCGTTTATTATTAGCTAATATTGAGTTGCTTTTCATTATTTCATTATTACTAAGAGTAGCATTTTAAAATTATTGTTTATTACCCTCTCAGAGCTGTTTGTGAAACAAGCTTTAGCTGAGCTCATTGTGAAACAAGCTTTATATAAAAATGTGTTACTTTTGCCTCACTTTAACACGATAATTGCTGTGTTACTTTTGTGTTATAAGTTATAATTGACAATTTTGGCGGCCTAGCTCACATGTGACTCCGATCGGAGTCAGAGAAGTGGAGAAATGCGGAAAATTTGTAAATTACACACCGCCGCTATCACAGAGAGGTTCTCTTCAATTGTAACAAACTCAAAGATACGACACTAGTCTCTATTCTCCGACTCAGTCGGACTTCATGCGACAAGATCTACCAACACTGGACCCTCTGAATAAAGAAGGATATATTTCCTTTTCTGAATTTCTTGACACATAGTGTAGTACACGCATGGAATCAACTTTCGGAAGAAGCTATCATTACTCCCTCAAGAAATAACTTCAAATGCCATTCAAACCCAAAAAAATTCAAAATAATACAATGAAAATTAAAAATACAATAAACTCGGAATATTAGAATACAGAGAAGAAGTGTTTAAAATTAATATAATATAATATTTGCGTGAAATTTGATAATCGGCGCAGTGCGGAGTCAGGTATAGCGGGGTATAACAAAATA
Source organism: Adela reaumurella (assembly GCA_009867175.2). Taxonomy (NCBI): domain Eukaryota; kingdom Metazoa; phylum Arthropoda; class Insecta; order Lepidoptera; family Adelidae; genus Adela; species Adela reaumurella. The sequence goes on along the minus strand of WYDE02008905.1, from coordinate 14,106 downwards.
TTGTGTTGTAAGCAATAGCATTACCTTGTCGTTATCTTTGGGAAGCTTTGGCTTTCTGTGCAGCGGTGGTTTACCATCTCCGGCTGCAGTCGGTGCTGCAAACACACATTCATGTCAAGTTATGATATTACTTTACTAACAAAATTACATAAATAGGAGAACATACATGTATCATCACCGGTCAGTGGGATATTCGATGCACATTTACCTAAAATTCATTTTTGGCCATAAAAGTATGGAAACGGCTTCTTAAAATATATATACTTTTTAAAATTAAATCTTGTAATGGCAGGTGATCCAGGAATGCAGAACTAATCAGATTTATAGTATGAAAGTGACTTCTTAAAAGTATTTATAAAAAAAAAATGCGGGAAAAAATCCAAGGATACCAGGGTTGCACAACTATTCCCGGAGGAGTAGGTAGAGACAATTGAGCGCCATGTGACACGTTCTTGATATACATCCTTTCCTTCATCCTCTGTCATACTCCGTTTCAAACATGATTGTCCGGGTGCTGCGAACTTGCCCTTTCCGTAAAATGAAATACTCTAATGTCTTTACCAACCCCTCTGGAAAACCCCCCCGGTATGATTGAGTGATTTGTGATATGTAGTAATACATACTTGTAGGTGTAGCGTGCATGGAGACTGGTCGCGGACGCCTCGCAGTCTGAGGACGTCTAACCACTCCGTCGCCGCTCGCACCGCTCATGTTGGTGGAGGTGGCGTCGCGTGAAACAGTCGGTGTGCTGTCCACAGACATCACTTCCGCACCTGTAAGGAAGTTGTTAGGATGTTTATTTTTTTCGATTGAAACTTTTTTGTACAGCTGCAATCTGTAATTAATTATTTTTCTAATTTACAATAATCAGCTCTGATGTCTGCATGCGCTGATGGGTGTGGTATATTTCTGTTGAGAGAGGTCCATTGAGCTCATTTCCCTTTCTGTGTTTCATCAACCACGGGAGCGTAGTCATTCAATCAAAGCTGGGAAGACCCAATATGTCTGGATGGCGAGAAACGGATACAGACTTTGACTGGGAGAGGTCCATTGAGCTCATTTCACTTTCAGTGTTTTCATCAACCACTAATCATTCAATCAAAGTTGGGAAGACCCAATATGTCTGGATAGCGAGAAACGGATACAGACTTTGAGTGGGGGAGGTCCATTGAGGTCATTTCCCTTTCTGTGTTTTCATCTTCCATGGATTCATTCTATTGAACTTGGGAAGTCTTCATATGTCTGGATAGTGAGCAAGGGACACAATACCTTTGCTCTTGAATTTAGAACAAGAGTCTCTTCAAGAATCAAGGCCCGCCTTAGCCGTTACATGGAGAGCTTCGAAAGCGTCGCTAGAGGAATCTTATGGAACATTGATAAGTAGAGGGAAGTAAGTTTAGAGCAGGAATGGTGGCTCTCCACGTCCTTATCATCATAGCTGATGAGGGCAGAAGTTGGCTAAAACGTTACGACTAGTCCCGACCTCGATCGACAACCTAATTTTCGGCCAACGTAACCTGTAATTTGGAATCTGAGGGTCGCCATACACACTTCGAGCTGTTGAGACCGACTACTCATGTTTGCAACTTGCAGTTGCGTGCCGTCAAAAACCTAACTGAACCGCGCGTTGGGTTTCGACTGCAATATTTATGCACTTGCAACATGGCTTCCAAGGGAAAACTGGTTCTTATGCTGTTATTGCGCTGGGGAAGGCGTAGAAAACGCCGTAGTATGTGGGTGCATTCAATATTACAGTTACGAGTGCAGTATGGAATATTTCATACTACGTGCTGAAAGAATGCAGTGCTAAGTTTCATTAATAAACAACTCACTATCTATATTTTCAATAATATCAACCATTTTGCATGCCAATACGACCGAAAGAGCATGCGAAGCTAGTCAAGTCATGTCAAGTGGAAGCGCACCGGGACGGATGGGGTAGAGAAAGTAGCGCGGAGAAAGATGGAGCGATCAATCTGCTCAGGTTCAGTTTCCAGGTTTGTGTACGACGGGTCGGGTACCTTATGTCTGGTTGACACGGTGCGAGTTCTCGCACGAGAAATGGTTCTCTGATGCATTCACGCACCGTGTAGACGTTTCTCACAAGCTCGCATGCGAGCACGCACGCAGTTTCGCTCGAGCTCGAACGAGTTCAAGCATGTTCATTACTTGCGTTCGAGAGGCGCGTCTCAAAAGGAGTTTGTTGGAGAAAAAGAAGTTTTTTAAGTGGTTTATTGCTGTTTGCGGCACCACGTCGAACTGGAGTGACGCACAAACGATTAAGATTGTTCAAATGTATGAAAATAAATCCTTATTTGTGCATGTTAGACTTGGTGGAATATAGAAAGAGTGTGATGCGACAATTTTCAATGAACATCGTGACTTCTATGGAACTACGATGCATGACGTTGGATGAAGCAAGCATGTGTGTCAGAAAAGTGTTAAATGGCGCTCAATTGTCTCTATCTACCCATTCGGGAAAGAGGCGAGATGGTTATGTAGATATTTATCTATGTAAAAATAAAATTAAAAACCTACGCTCTCATAGAGAAGAACACAGCCAAGCTGGAACGAGTTCTCGAATAGTGTAAACTGTGTCACGAACAATTCACAAAAGCGAGTGTTCTCGTTCGAGAAGACTTCGAGCTCCTCATGCGTGAAACCACACATCGTGTCAACCTACCATTAGAGCTGTTAACTGCACTGCGAAACTCGGCTGTGCGTGACTGCATTTTTTTGAGTGTGACTGCGAGCAAACTCAAATTTTGTACTGAAACTGCAATTCGCCGTGCGACAACTGCTTTAAGCAATTGACACCGACAGCTTGAAGCGGTCTGTGCATGGTGACCCTGAGTTAGACACCTTCTGTTCAGTTAAATAGTGCATTGCAATAACTGACCTATGTAATCAAAGTCAGGCTTATATCATATAAATAGTCTGTGAAACCAAAAGCTTGAATAATTCGCTCCAAGATGATATAATTAATACATTCCACACAAATACAATTCAGCTTTATCAGAATAAGAACCAAAACTTTCAGGTAAAAATTCTAGTTAATCTGGTGCTACCAGAATATTTACCAAAAATTTCCTATACAAATTCTAGTTAATCTGCCCTACCAGAATATGAAACGAAAATTTCCAGTACAAATTCTAGTTAATCTGGCCCTACCAAAATATGAATCAAAAATTTCCAGTAGAAATTCTCGTTGATCTGGCCCTACCAGAACATGAACCAAAACTTTCAGGTACATAATCTAGTTAACCTGGCCCTACCAGAATATGAACCGAATATTTCCGGTACAAATTCTAGTTGTTCTGGATTATGCAAAGACAATGTAGTTTAATTCACCTCTCGGCGTGCCTGCGATGGAGGCTGGTCGGACGCGGCGCGGGGTGGTGGCAGGGCGGCGCACGCTGGTCACACTCGTGGACATGGCAGACCCGGGCCGCGACCCGGGAGTCGTCTCGCCGGAGCGCAGGTCTACGCGACAGATTAGTGTGAGTAGGCGACTCGAGGTACTCCTCCAGGGTGAGCATTGGAGACACGTCTTAGAGTTTTTGGATGTTTCTGTTAGTTGACTTGCAAAAAATGGAGATTCTCTTCATGATTTTTTTTTCAGGTTCTCATAAATTCCTAAGAGCTATTGAGGGCCTGAAAAATCTACCTATTTCCTTGAATTGCACAGAGTTGAGAGCTGAAACTCATAAATTTAAATTTTTTTATTTTTTCCATACTGGTTGGCTGAGCTTAAAGCCGAGGCCTGGAGTGCAGCCAAATGGATGATGAGGAGATGCCAGTCCAGCTTGAAAGCGAACTAATGTTTCTGGGGAAGGCTATTGACCCGCGATTTGAACATCCTTGGATGTAGGAATAGGGAAAGCCCGGAAGCCCGTTTAACACCTTTGCAGTGCGACACAAGAACAATTTAGATAATCGTGCAGTTCGAAGAACTCTTCTATCGACTACAAACAGGTTTCCGCAAGAGTGCGGCGTGTTTGGCGAAGGCGAACCGGAGGTGGAGGGATGAGGGAAGCAAGTTCATCTGAGCAGCGGCCTTAGTAGTACCGATAAAACAGGCTCAATGAACCAACGATGTGACATAATAAGTCTTGTCCAATTATTGTAAATTTAAACTGCAATTCCTGGCTAAGATCTTCGGTACTAACACAGTACATAAAGATACATATCTGAGTGTGTAAAGTTGTTTATTTTTATTCTATGGATTTTTCAGAGAAACATTAGATGAGTTTTTTTTATTATTAAGGTTCCTGCCGTACTTTGCTCATTAATGGAGGCAAAAATACAATGTGGTCACAAACTTTATTGAAATTAAAATATTTTATTTAAGGAAAACGTAATCTAAACGTGCAAAAATCCTCAGTTGTTTAGGATTTTTCTACTGCAATGGATAAGTGTTGCCAAGTTAGGGTGATAAATGAATCAGCAAAGTCGCAATAATTTTTGTTCGCAAACATGCAGCAAGTAGCCCAATTTACATCATGACACCGCCTTGCAATTTTCGGAATAAGCCACCCAAATATGGCAACACAGGCAGACAGTAGTAGTAAAGGTTATTGTTAGACGGATATTAACAAGTTTTCAGTTTCATTTGTAAATAGAATAGGACACTTGATGTAGAACAGAATAAAATAGGATCATGCAAAAGTTTTTTTATGACACAATTAACTACTTTTGGAGTGGTTTAAATTCTAAATTTTCCATCAATATATTTTTTTTTGTGTCTCCAATGCTCAATACATATAACACAATGTTAACAAGTGACACACAAAGGCAGAAGAACATCATACAGGTATATAATTTATATGTTTTTTTCATAGCAGATACAATACTGTAACTTACATAAATAACAGAAAATAATACGCATAACATTTAAATATTGTGTTCAATATGTATTAGCCTTAGTAAGTTTGAAGCGAGGTGTATGTTAGTGTGCTTAGCAATAATATTTTAATATGTTTGTATATAAGCATTATATACTCTTAAAATATTTAACTTCACTTACCAATAGATCTGTGTGTCATATAGAATTAGTGCAAAAAAAAATTGTTTCTTTGTCGTGGTGCAACCCGTCCAATTTGTGCATTCTGGCCCATACTTGATTAATACAAATTCAAAATCGCTGTTATTTCAATGCCTACAGTGTCATGATATGTACAGTGCGATTTTTTTTTTCTGTGAATTAGTATGGATTTACTCTCAAAACATGAACGACCGATGTGAAAATAGACAAAAGACGCCACACGAAGGGACAAATTTTAAAAGACAGAAAAAAAGTGAAAAGTTGAAAATGAAATCAGACAACAATCACGCTTGAATCCAAAGTTTGTGCGTGGAAAAAAAAAATTATGATGGCATTGACTGCTTTGCTTGAATAAAAGATTAAGAACAAGCATTTTTGACATCACATAAACATACACGCAATGACAAATCTACATTCAGTAGATGGAAGAAAAGTGAAAGCGAATTCCACTTATATATCAACGTAAATATTTCCTAAGTAGTAAGAATGATAGAATGATAACTGAATATGAAGTGTGCATTAGGTTGACGTACGTAACATCACAAGTAAATAAATTTAATAATCACAAAAAAAAATTTGCTCAAATTTTTCAATAAACATAATCAGAGCTATTGAGTTTTGTGATTGATATAGGTATCCAAAATATGTTAAACGAAAGATGACTGATGATATATTTGATTAGAAAATTGGATGAAATGATTCTGCTAAACATTAAAATCAATGTCACAAAATAATTGGACTTTTAAAAAAGCCAGGATTTCAAACAGATAAACCGCCTATCATTTAGTTCACAAGTTAAGCTTTGAAGTGAAACATTTCAACAACAATTTTCAATACAACAAGCAGTAAACCCACTGCTTAAGTGTTTTATCGCAAATTCAGAATGATTGAAAACATTTGAGGTTGTATACTAACATACAAAAGCGAAATTAGTCCACAATTTAAGCCTTGAAGCGAAACAATTCAAACCGCAATAAGTTTAAATTCAACAAGCAGTAAACCCACTACTTAAGTGTTTTATTACAAATTCAGAATGATTGAAAACGTTCAAGCTTGTGTATACTCACATACGAAAATCATGATGCATTACTCACCAAACCCCTAACATTAGTCCACAATTTAAGCATTGAAGCGAAACATTTGAAACCGTAGAAATTTTCAATACAACAAGTAGTAAACCCACTGCTTAAGTGTTATATTACAAATTCAGAAAGATTGAAATCATTTGAGCCTGTATATTTACATACAAAAGCGATGATGTGTTACTCATTAAACCCTAGCATTAGTTCATAATTTAAGCCTTGAAGTGAAAGTCCGAAACCTGAGCGTTAAACACACAGAAGCATAGAACTACTCGGTTGATAAAACATTTAAAACCCCAGAAATTTTCAATACAACAAGTAGTAAACAACTGTTAAGTGTTTTATTACAAATTCAGAATGATTGAAACACTTGAGCTTGTATATTCAAATACAAATGTGATGTCGCGTTACTCACCCAATCTTAGAATTAGTTAACAATTTAAGCCTCGAAGCGAAAGTAAGGAACCTGAGCGTTAACACACAGAAGCATAGAACGACCAGGTTGGTGAAACACTTAAAACCACAGAAATTTTCAATACAAAAAGCAGTAAACCCACTGCTTAAGTGTTTCATTACAAATTCAGAATGACTGAAAAGCTTCGAGATTGTATGCTCACCTGCAAGAGCGATGATGTGATACTTACGAAATCCTAGCATTAGTCCACAATTTAAGCAACGAAATGAAAGTTCGAAACCGGAGCATTAACACATAGAAGCATAGAATGACCCGATTAGTGAAACAATTGAAATCGCAGAAATCTCCAATACAGCAAGCAGTAAATCCACTGCTTAAGTGTTTTATTACAAATTCAAAATGACTGAAAACCTTCGAGCTTGTATAATCACATACAAAAGCGATGATGTGTTACTCACCAAACCCTAGCATTAGTCCACAACTTAAGCCTTGAAGCGAAAGTCCGAAACCTGAGCGTTAACACACAGAAGCGCCGACCGACCCGGTTGAAAACTCTTACGATTTCTGTTGAGATGCACCATCGACGGCGAAGTGTGTTGTAGAGTTCTTTGCGGTTGGATTCGGTCGAGTCTGGTCATCGAGTAGGCCCTACCTGGTGGGCGCGGCGCGGGGATCGTTGGCACGAGGTCCGTCTTGCGCCGTGCCACCGAAGACCACATCGCCGCGGGCGCTTGGGCTTCTGCGCTCTCATCTGTAGGGCAAGTCCACATTAGGACGTCCGTACGCGTCGACACGTTCCTTGTTAGAAATTGCTCAGGCTAGTGTAATACCTTGGGTGATATGTAATTTTTGTTTTTTGTGAAATATGGCTTGAAATAATATTAGTAGATATCTTATAATATGTTGCCACCACCTTTTTTTTTCAGCGCTCTTTTATAAATAAATGATGTATAAAATAATCTCAAGCTAGCATTTGATTTAAATATCGTCACAAAGCGGCATAAAGATACATAGGAGTAATTATCCCTGTCGGCAAAGCAATCTCGGGAAGCGTCATGTTAGTTCTTAATGCGTGGCAATTTGCGTGATTTTCGATAAACATATCGTTTTCTCGTGCTGAAAACACACAAAAGAGTCAATTGTAATACCCAATCTGAAGAATGAGGCGAGTTTTCCCACCGCTAGGAGGCGCAACAATACAAATGGTGATGAACTAATTGACGGAATCTTCGCAAGGCCGAGGCGTCAACGCAAGGTCGCCTCTCATTATGTTTATTGGCCCTAGTTAGTTACGAAATGTTAAATTAGACGCGCTCTCAAATTATTTATATGTAGATATAATTTTAAATAAACACATCTTCATTACATCTTTAAAAGGACATTTGTTATAGTGAAAACGTGACACGAGAAGTTTTTGTTGTAGAACACTTGAGAGAAAACTTGTCTAAACTGTCAGTTTCAACTGTATACTACAGACATTAAATTTTAGGTAAGACGTTTCTGAACTGACCTATTGGGATGATTTTGTGTGTAGATACCTACTGAACAGCTTTGAATTAAAAAAAATTGTGTTTGAGGTGATTTTTTTATTCCGTCATACATATAAAAATAACATTTTTAAAAATTGTAAGAAAAAAAAAATTTTTTTTCTTTATTTTTTGCAAAAGTAGTAGAACAAAAGTTGCTCGCTTTCATGTACAGAATCAGTCCTTTTCGGGTAGTAGTACAAATTTACTTTACGCTGTGTATATAGTTTATTTTCGTTCAAGAAGAATTCAGTATACTTACATCTTTGCAAAACTTCAAAGCAGCAGAAAGATAAATAAAGTCATTATAGTGAAACTACAGTGTATGCTGTTTATGAGTCTAAGAATACCCTATCCGCATACATTTTTCGTTCATTGACACTTTTAAAACGCACACATAAACAATAACATAATTTTTGCCTCAAATGTTCAATCAGTCGTGAATTATCAATTCATTACACTTTTGAAGCCATAACAGATAATGGGGTCTAAACTGTCAGTACCAACTGTATAATACAAGACATTAAGCTGTAGTTATCACCGGCAAGGTAGTTTCGACGAAATTCAATCAAAGCACAACGTCGACGTGTCTTTTTGGTCTCTTCACTGGAATTTATCTCATTCTCCTGCACATCACTCACTCAAGTGATATACGCGAGTACGTCACCTAAGCGAGTGATGTGTGGTGGGGGCTGTGAATTATTTAGCACAATTTTTAGTAAAACTCTAAGAACTAAAAGTGACTATAAGTGACTATTATAACTATCAAACGTGTAAAAACAGGAACATTTTCATGCAGATACCAAATAAACAAATATTTCAAAATTCTTCTTAAAAGATATTAAGACAGTTTCATAATGTTTCGGTTTTTTTCTATGTGGGAGTGAGATAGAATGAACGGTGTACCTTTCTTGTCTCGCTCGGCGCGGTCCAGGTCGAAGGTGGAGGAGCGTCGGGTCAATGGTGCAGAGGAGAACATCACATTGCTAGTTGATGACGCTCTGCAAGTTTTGACAATACAGGTGTTACAACTATATCAAACAAACATTATACAATTTTTCATAAGTCAAAACACCTATCTTATGCCATTAGAAGTGAACCGATTATTTATTTATCATAAGTAAAAAAACATATCCTATGCAGAAGTGGACAGATTATTATTTGTTTCAGAAGTCAAAACAACTATCCTATGCCGATTAGAAATGGACGGATTACTTTATTTAACAGAAGTCAAAACACCCTATCCAGTATGCCCATTAGAATTTGACTGATTATTTGATTTATCAGAAGTCGAAACACTTATCAAATGCCCATTAGAAGTGGACCAATGTTTTATATATCAGAAGTCAAAACACCTATCCTAGGCCCATTAGAAATGGACCAATTATTTTACTTCCCCAGTATGAGAAGTCAAGCAATAAAAATATACATTTCATGAATGGCGTGACAAATGAATTGATTTATCACTGCATTGAATGATCAATTATCACTGCATTGAATCATTAACCTTTTTTCATACTTTAGTAATTATTATTTTGAAGCTGATAAAGGATCATAATGTCATAATAGATTACGATAATGATCCAAATTGTAGGAGAGGTCAAAGAACTAATCTAAGTGTTGCATCAGTGTTACATAAAAGCTTTGAATGACAACAAAAGGCAGGAAACGGAATGCTTTATGTCCATTTGACGCCCAAATCTAATTATAAGCAGACAACTAAACTGTGACCAGTGCCTCCAATACGTAGTAAGATTGTCACGAAAATAGAAATAAAAATCTACTGAACATGAATCATTTATGAGTATAAATTTAGATTTCGCATACACTCATCTAATGACGGTGTAAATATAGATTTTATCTAAACTATTAAAATAAAAATCTTTGCATCATCCATATTTCAAGAACACACTAGCTTCATTGTTCACACATTTCCCCACGCCCCAAATTTGTAAGCGTTTCAAAGAACGATTAGTGTTAATGTTAATCCAAATCGATTATGTGATGTCTGCAAAAAAAAACCAGAAAATGATTCCAAAAAAATATATGCGGGAAGACCTATTAACTTCGTGATTTGATTTACCAAATTTGGTGTCGGAACTGAAGGAACTTTAGGAGCCCAAGTGCCGCACCACAGAAACGGACTGAGAAAGACACAGGAGGGTCATCTGTCAACAATTTTTTTTTCTTTTTTTTTAACCCATAAGCACTGGCTTATATTTCTTAAGACGTAGCATAATCGTGACCCGTAATGCGAGCCTAAGTAACATAATCTGTTGGAATAAAGTGCAATGCATGCCAAAGCAGTTCCCTCTTTAATCAGTCCAGCTACACTGAAGTAGATCGAAAACGCACACTATTTACTATTTACATAATCCAATAAACAAAGAAAACAGCAGAATATAAAAAAAAATTGTAAAGGATCAAAAACTCAATACGTATTGGATCCCTGAATAAAAGTATGTCATACTGGAGCTGTGCTGTCAATCTCGCTGGACACAATGAGAGGAAATTTAAAACAATACTATGGTACTCAGTTGTGATTGTGTAATGAAATGAATGAGGATTTATACCACTGTTTTTTTTTCTTCATAAAATACATACATACATACATACATACATATCACTCACGCTGAATCCCGACATCCCGAATCCGGGTAAGCAGAGCAATCGGTTTGTGCTGCAAGAACTCCGGTACATTACAGCACAACAACGACCACCACATTTCGCAAGGTATTCGGACAAGATATCAAGCAGCATGTAAGGCACGAAGACCCACCTACTGCAAGGATTGGTAGAAGTACCGTCCCAAGGTGAGAGGTAGCGTCAGTGATATGTATGGTTCCATGGAGATTGTATGGTTCCATGGTGATTGCGCGAACAAGCTCCACGGCTTTATCCCCGCTTCTCCTTTCTACCAGCAAAATAAAAAAGTTATAGCTTTGCAACAACTTCAAAATTTACAGTTAGGTGACGTCATTGCCACCCGCAGCCTGTAAGGCCGTTTTGCGGAGGCAGAGGCAGAGAGTTTGCAAAAGCTAAACTTTTTTATTTCTTAACCTATTGCAATAACACGGTTATCAAAATTTATTAAAATCTTTTTCTTTAGAAAATAAACTTTTTTCAAGTCAAACATTGACTGGGACTTGCGTTTTAGGATATCTTGAACAGTTGCGGGCTCACTAGCTTGCGTTTCGACGTAATGAGTTTTTGGATCCGTCCTATATTACGTAGTACGCAGTGTACATATTTTCCTCACCACATCCCACGGACTTCTAAAAACACATCGGTTTTCGAAATCATTCCTGTCTGTGTCGTACATCGAAAATATGGAACGGTTTTATGGTGAGGTGTTCCCTACCACCTACAATCTTTAAATGGCGTGTTAATAAATTAGACATTGGATGTGTCTAACCTTCTCGCCAAAGTCTGGGGGCACAGCCATACCCATGCTGGTTCACTATAAAAATAATAATAATGTCGACGGGCCTTATAGTCTCACCCTGGCTGCAGCAGTTGTCCGTTTCCCCTGGCCTGTTCCGAAGGATCCCTTCGTGATCCCCAAGCTTGAGTACGGCAGAAGTGACATGAAAGTCGAATAAATGCAGATGAAATGAGATCATTGAGAAGAATGTGTTGTGTTTCTTTGAAAGATAGAGTGAAGAATAAATGTGTGTGTAAAGATAAAATTGTGGATTTAAATAAGACATAGCGACAAGGATAGAGAAAGGTATGTTTAGATTGTTTGGATACATGGAGAGAATGGATGGTGAGAGAATGACCACACAAGTATATGAAACAAATGTGGACGGAAGGGTCGAACGGGGCCGCCCTAGGCAAACATACCATGCCCAAATAGGTCATCTTTTACGGAAGGAGCAAGTTCGCATCACCCGTAACCAGCGTGCATGTATCAAGCGATTTATGACGGTGGATGAAGCAAAGGATGTATCCAGGAACGTGCCAAATGGCGCTCAATTGTTTCTTCTTACCCCTCCGGGGAAGAGGCGCGAGGGTATGCATGTATGTATGGTATCTATGTACGGAGCATCTTAACATTGGACGGAAAGATAGTTGGAGAATAAATAGAGAAATGTATTTATAGGAACTTGTAACTGTGTTTATTAAACAAGTTACACAAATTGTTTAGTGGCGCGCACTGGGAGATGCCTACATCCGTCACTGATGACTGAACAGAAACAGGCTAATGCTGAATCCATCCAATATCCAATAGGTACAATAAATGCGCATTACTCTCATCTCATATATTAGTGAGTGAGTGCCTCGCGCGAGTCCGTAGGAGGTCGTGTGATATAAATAGCGGTGATGACGTCACGCACTTTAAGGGCTATATCTCACTAGGACACCACGGCGGCGCCAACAGTCGCGCCAACAGACCTATCGTATGATGTTCCGTGGGGGTGGGTGTCGGCTTGGTAGCGCCACGCCTCGAAATTTTCTGAGAATCGTTTTCGGCTACGTACTATTACGATTTATTCACTGGTTGCGCAACCGCCTTGGTTGTCCGTTGGTGGCCCCCACTAGTAAAATTTAGAATCGACGAGTTTCATGGCTCGTAATTTTTCACGCCAATTTACAAGCGTTTTGCCAGTGATTAACCTCGTTCGAGAACGCACCGAACGCGGGCTGCGCATAAGAAGCGAAAGATGAGAAATTATTAATCGAGTCATCGGTTGACCGTTGATGACACAACTGCAATATGTACGACTTAGTATGGGCAATGGAACGTCTCCAGGCGTCATCCAGTCACCCGGCCACCAGTCTGTCCGTCTGGAGTCCCGCATAGTTATGGACTAGGAGGCCACGACGAATCTGGCCATTAGCTAAATGGCAGAATCTAGGTTTATTGGATTAAGATCAATTCCCTGATATCAATTATGTAGGTCTGCTTGAGCTAAGTGGTTACGTGACTAATTTTATGGCGCTTGACAATTTTCAAATGGTATAACCATTTGTCTTATAAAGACAAATGTTTTGATGCAGCTGAAATGAGTCAATGGATGAAATGTACACATCGATGAGTAAATTATTTAAAATATTTCTCGACACATCATTCTGTAAAATTACATTAAAAGTCACGTCGCTTAAGCCCTTTTAGAATGAAGCGCTCCATATTTCAAAGTCGTATTACAGAATGATAAGTTGAGATATGTTTTTTTTTAATAATCTACTCCTCCACGTTTACATTTCATCCATTGACTCTTTTCAGATGCATCAAAACATTTTCGACTTATGATCTTTCGAAAAAAATTCTGGCGCCATAAATAAGTAACGCAACTACTTATCGCCGACAGACCTACATAATTGACATCAGGGAATGTTATTTATCATATAAACCTAGACTGGTGAATCTGGGTTTATAGAATATTTAACTAATCCATGCCAGGTTTGTCGTGACCTTCTACTATTCTCTTGCTTGTGTCGTTGATAATCCGCCAACACCACAGTGGCGTAACTGGTGGCGCCACCGTGGTATCCAAGTGAGAAAAGCGCACTACCCACACCACCGCCGAGTCGCCTCGTCGTAGTCTCATCGGAACTCGGAACAAGCCGACCAGACACGAGTCGACGCGCTGCAGGCATACTGGGGCGTACTATGAAATCGTTCGTAGAAATCGGTAATTGATAGCGATTTAGTCCATTCCATTCCCGGAGATATCGACTCTCGAGTATGCCATTTCCAGCCGATTTCAACGATCGATTAAACGTTAGAGTGACACATATAAGATTTACGTGAAAAATGAAAACGTAATTTCAGCGATATGGCTCTATGCTACCATTAGATCGTTTATGAGATACAGCTGTAGTGACCGACTTTGCTTGAGCAGCAAATAGGGCGCACAGCTAGTACAGTCAACACTCTCTATAACAAACCTCAACGGACCGGGCAATTCCTTTCGTTAAACAGAATTTTTGTTATAAAGGGTGAAGAACGTGGTCATACTAACTACGTATTATAAAATAATTTCTGGAGCGCAACAATGTCATAGTTAACGAACAACATGGATTTATGTCACG
>WYDE02008794.1:0-13138 GCA_009867175.2 Adela reaumurella | reverse complement strand
TCCTGACCGCGCCCAGCATTACTTAACTTCGGTAATCGAATACTGAATATCGCAACACTGAGCCAAAGACGCTGATAGAAAATAATTGCTAGTGAAATAAAGATGTTTGAATTTGACCTTATTCCTACTAGACCGTTGCTTACCAGTGTATCGGTGTTTACGTAATTAGTGATACAACCCCGAATGGCTTGATTCTGTACACGAAAGTGTTCACTTTCACCCACTATTGTAAAGCGGTGTCAACTTTTGTAATGAAAACTCTTTTTTTTCGTACGCAACCCGCGAGTGAAAAACTTCTAAACTATCTAACACCGCCGTAACGTGCAACGAGGTATAGTCGATTTAAATTGATATCCAGAGATCGGATATTCGGATGCATATTTATCTAAAGTTGAGGTACTGGCTATTATGGAATGCGCCTTTTTATCGAAAAATTATTAATTTTAATTTATGTTTTTTTTTAAAACACTCCATCTCTCTTCTTACACCCTACATACACACTTATTTGCACAGGAAGTTAAAAATTAACTTTAAGTATAATAAATATGCATCCGAATAGTTGCGAAATCCCTTAATCCCGTGATTTTATTCCAGGATTTTTTTTTAAATTAAATAATTTTAAGAAGTCGCTTTCATGCTATGCATCTGATTAGTTATGCATTCCCGAATTTCCTGCCATTACGAGTATAAATTAAAAAAAAATAATAATTAAGAAGCCGCTTCCATACTAAACTAACTTTAGGTAAATATGCATCCGAATATCCGACGTCTGGTGATAACCAACGAAAATACTAAATGTTTTTCAGATAATTTATTTATCTAACAACATTTAAGTAAGAAACAATAAACAGAGCATAAATTACTTAAAATAATGCTGAATGGTTGATCATCAGAATCGTTTTATTCTATCAAAATGTAAATTTAAGTTATTGGTTGTTGCCTTTGTTATTGGTTTATTAAACTAATAATCGCAGTGATTTACTACAGCAGCGTTGTCCTCATCAATTGAAATCAACTATACGCCATTACCACTACACTGGCAGTGGTAAATAATTGAATTGTGCAATGTAAATAGGTATTGTTTGTTTTATATACCTAGAAAATAACTTGAAGGGTCGCAAGGCTTTTTTATACTGTAAATAATAATACCTTATGATGAAGTCATCAGGCTAAGTTTAAATTGAAATGATCTATGTATAACCTATGTATGTATGTCTGTATTATTCTCGATTGTCATACTATACTGTGTGTCAGATTAGCCGAGCGGGCAAAAGCATGCCTCTGAAGCGGGAGGTGCGGTTTCGATACCCGCTGGGGGCACAATATTTATAACTTTAGAATTTGTGCTAAATGGCCGCTGACACTCCAGTGAAGGAAAACATCGCGAGGAAACCAACTTCCAAGCCGGTTGGTCACCGTGGAAGTGTATGACTAAAATCCTCTCATATCATGCAAAATGAGAGAGGCTGGAACCCAGCAGTGGGGCGAATAAAATGGCTGCAAAATAAGAAAAGAAAGAAGATTATACTCGATTCATTGTCTCGATCATATAGATAGCTTGTGTAATATGTGTATATTATTCACTCGGGTCAAAAAACTTTTGGTGTCTGTCTGACTGTTTGCCTGTCTGTTCGTCCGCATAATTTGTTGAAATATTGTACGTTCATTCTGTATGTCAATAGCTCGCCACACACCAATTTTCAACTTCCTTGAAGAACTAGTAAGTACTTTGCCCGGAAGATTTTCCTCATCGGTTTGGTGGATCGGGCTCAAATTTTGTAGGTTCATTCTATGTTTCAATAACTCGCCATACACATATTTTCAATTTACTAGAATTACTGGCAAGGAACTTCACTGAACTTTTTTTCAACGTCCATCCCGAGTGTCGAGACGCCTGTTACGACAAGGACTGGCTCAGGTACCCTGTATTATGCATGACTCGCGCTAACTAGCTTCATGATGAAAATTACTCTTGATAGGGAAGACAATAATTATAATTGTAAGGCAAGAACAATGCAAACCGCGAAATAATAATACGTCTTTACATATTAAATTGTAGATTTTTAAAACCAGTTACCAACCACCAATTAATATTAGAATCAGAATTAATTATCTATGCATTGGCGCGCAAATCCAGATTAAAATAAATTTGATTTTTGTACGAAAAAGAACAAAAATTTTTATATTTTAAAATTTTCATACAAATCTCCAATTTCATAGGTAAAGAATAATATTTCCGGCTGCAAAACAGTGGATCGCACCCCCTTCTGAAGTTTTTCCTCAGAAGAACATTTGCAGTCATTTAGCTTTGTTCTTTAAAAGGGATTTGTTACTGATTCCATACTTACGTACTCACGTACCTAAGAAGATGTTAAGTGAAGGTAATGTTATGTACAATTCTTTCCCCGATAGGCCTGAACAGTCGGGGAAAGCACAACACACCTCAATTATTCGAGAGACCCACAAAAACATATTTACAAACTTAAGTATTTTGTTAAAATAAATATAAATAAATAAAAAAATGTGTTTACAAATTAATACATTCAATTTATCTAGTGTCAGATTAGCCGAGCGGGCCGAGCACGGCTCTCAAGCGGGAGGTGCTGGTTTGATCCCCACTGGGAGCACAATATTTATAACTTTAGAATTTACTTGTGCTAAAATGCTGACACACCGGTGAAGGAAAAAATCATGGGAAACCCACTTCCAAGCCGGTCGGTTATCGTGGAAGTCTATGACTAAATCCTCTCATATTATGTAAATGAGAGAGGCCTGTAGCCAGCAGTGAGGCGAACAAAACGGCTGCAAGAATAAGAAGAAGAATTGATCTAAAAGTTAAAACAAAACATAACACGACATAACCATGATATGATAACTCATCCATCAGAGTCTGGGGAGCGTATGAAACCTAATCTCGCGCATTGTACCGTCCATGACGGTTACTAGTATGTAATTAATATTAATTAACGGGCTAATTATAATTATTATAATAAGCCCTACTACAAAGCTTATGTCGGTACCAGCAATTCAAATTCAATGATGCCTCTGACTGAACACGTCGATCAAAGCTTCTCATCTCTCACGAGCTATACGTTTTCAACTGGATATTGAAGAGCTTTCAAGGGTCAACCCTGCGCCTCTGTCAACCTTGCTGTATTCGCTATTCGATAACCGAAGTTAACCACTGCCGAGCGCGGTCTGGTCTTAGATGGGTGACCGCTTGACCGTTGACGCTCGTCGTGGTTCGGATTCCACGTTAAGCTGTAGGTCCCTTCCTTCTTCTTAGATGGTGGTAGGAGTAAACCCGCCCGGGTTGGTACCACCGCACTGTATGCAGGTCGGGCGAAGCGGCTATGAAATATAGTTCGTGTTTTAGTTCCAGTTCAGTGTAGCCGGCTGGAATTGAGGTAAGCGCTGATATGGCACCTACCTACATAATTTACCGAGGTGTTTAGGCTCACATAACTGGTACCAGAAAACTGGTGCATTAGGTGATGCAGCCATCCGTGTCAGTTTCAATAAAAAAAATACAGTATAGTACATAATATTACACAGTATATAATATGTGTTCCTGTATTGTTTTTGTTTATATAGTTAAATACGTACGTTTTATACTTATATACATATATACCCAGTGTCAGACTGGCCGAGCGGGCAAGGCACGCCTCTCAAGCGGGAGGTGTAATACCCGCAATATTTATAACTTTAGAATTTGTGCTAAATGGCCGCCGACACTCCGGTGAAGGAAAACATCGTGAGGAAACCCGCTTCAAAGCCGGTCGGTCACCGAGGAAGTGTATGACTAAAATAGTTTCATATCACGTAAAATGAGAGAGGCCTGTACCCAGCAGTGGTTCGAATTAAATGGCTGCAAAAGAAAGAAAGAAGAAGATATAGTTAAATAGGCTATTCCACTAAATTCGAAATGTGTTTCAAAATATTTCTAAAAATATACCTAAATAATGAAAAATTCACGCCTAAACGGTGCACCACGTGACTGTGACGTCACTGAATCATAGCTGCATATCAAAAGACAAATCATTTACGTGACAGTGGACTGTCTTCATTAAAACAATAATGACGGCAAATATTTCATCAACTAGAGAAAGATGGGGCGCGCTGAAGGTATGAATCTGCCTCACTAAAACCCATTTGACTGATCGTATCAGATTGGTTCAACAGTCAATCAGCGCGTGTGCTCGGGCGTGTCGACGTCCCTTGTCGCGTTAGATAGAGACGTCTACATAGCAGTCTCGAACAATCTTGGTTTGTCACATGTACAGCGGGATGAACTGGTGTCGCATAGCGGGACAGGATAAAACTTTTTGAACCATGATTTGCTTCCAAATATGCTTAACACCGTATCTGATATGAACTTTGGCATTTGTGGAGTTTGTTCGTTTTCGTTCGCACTCGTCGAGTCGAGACGAAATAACTCTAATCCAGCCAGTGACGAGAGTAGAGACGATGTCGTACGGAATATAGTCCCTGGTGCAGTGAGCAGCACTCGAGCCGTCGCCGGGGGGCGTGCTGGTGGCGACCTAATTAGATCAAATGAGAGCTGACCTCGGGGGCCAAGGTTCTTCGGAGGCTATGCACTTGACTGCCGCGGCACCGTGTCAGCCTCTTGCGGGAGTGCTTCCGCTGCAAGGTTGCACATTTCAGGGACATTTGCTATTTGAACATTCAACATTTAAGGGCCCGTAGGCACCTAGCCACGAAATGCCACCATGTCGCGCTCATTGACCAATAAAAACAAGGCTATCGTGCGCGGCGGTCGCGGGTTTTGTTACTATTTTCCAGTTTTCCTTAAATTTCTCGAAAAGCAAATTTTCTACGGAAAAACTACACGATAAAGAATTTAATACATTAAAATATCTTTCAAATGACTGCAAAAAAATAAGATAGTTGTCACTCAAAATTCTGAGATCTTGCGAATGAAAGATTTTTTTCTAAAGCAATTTTTGCTAATTTATTTTTTCTGTTTCTAGAAGACTTTTAACAATTCTACCCGATAAAGGGTTTATAATCAAACCTCTATTCACTGTATTTTTTTATGCTTCAAGTGTTACTCGGTACTTCTTATTTTGCGATGAAAGATTGGACGATTTGGACAATATGACGGCTTAAGGCGGCTTAAGACTTAAATATAAATAAATATGGTCCATTTTTGCTATTACAAACGTGGAAAGGTGTCAGACGTCGACTTAGGAACTACACCGCTCCGCAGCGGTATGATGGTAGGTATGTCAATCGGACAGTAACTTGGATATACTCAGTCCTATCTCTCACGCTCTACACTTGCCGAGTATACCTTTGTTGTCAACATTACAATACTGCGTACTGTTCGATTCTCTCGCTCGTTGTTCTTTCACACTATAAAATAATAATACTATTAAATATAGAATCAACATCGAGCGTATGATATATTAAGCATGTAACATACGCACCATTTTTATAGACTTATTCGAACGGGATATAAAAAATCTTCGCCCCGATCAATTTGTCCGCCTTCAAGCCGGTATATACCGTTTTATATAGATATACCTTTTTCTATAGTGAATGACACGTTGGCCGAATCTTTGTGTTTCTCATACGCGCTCGGTTATTCGTGCCAGCTTTACTATAGAAAACATATGTGCATTGTCACTTAAAAAACATATTTTTTTTATTCGCCTTTATCAGAAGAAGTTATACCATTTTTTTTATAGACAATGCAGTGCCTTAAATATTAATACGAAATATCTTCCAGGCGCACCCTAAATATGGTTATTCCTACTCCGTGGCGGACCCTCACACCGGAGACCACAAGTCCCAGCACGAGAGCCGCGACGGAGACGTGGTGCACGGCAGCTACTCCCTGGTGCAGCCTGATGGCTCTGTACGCAAGGTCGACTACACCGCTGATGACCACAATGGGTAAGTTTACAAGAACGACTAGATTTCCTCTATGGTGATCCCACGTACCAGAGACCAAAAGTAGCAGCACAGGAACAGTGACGGAGACGTGGTGCACAGCAGCTACTCCGTGGTACAGGCTCCGTTCGCAAGGCTGACTACAACGTTGATAACCACAGCGGGCAAGTCAATAAGAACGACTACACGTACTGCTTAGCAAATCCGCACACTGGAGACCACAAGTCTCAGCATGAGATTCGCGTCAGAGACATGGTTCACGGACTCCCTGGTGCATAACTCTGTACAAGTTGATGGACTAGGACAAAGTAGGTACCACCCAAATATTCACAAAGTGTAATTAAAAAAAATTAACATTCTAGATGTAAGAGATCAATGATTTTATACTAATATCGCCGTAAGTATCTCAACGATCATGTTTTATTGACATGTCAATACCACAACTTTAACCTCATTTATAAACTGCCGGACTCGCCACTTAAAAAAGGGCCTAAGTCAAATAGGTTTTTACCATATATGAGAGAACCATATTTAAATTTGGAACTTTTAATATGCTATTCTTGAGATAGATTGAATAGCTTTATTTTTATATTAGTAAATAATAACCTTTTCATGGACGAACCATGATAAAATATTTTGTTTAAATCTTTCAACGATTTTTTTACTTTTCTTGCTCCATGACATCATTATCCAGTAAGTTTACTAAAAGATGAAAATTAAAGGGTTCTAGTGCTTAGAAGTAATATCAAGTAAAAAATGGCAATAATATTTTTTATAAAAAAAAATTAAACTATTGCCGTTTACCGCAACCGCAGTAAGCGATTTCGAAACTTTATTACTTTGCGCATAATTTAATAAAAATATTTAATAATTTCCGTTTATTTCTCGTCATCATAATTATTATATCCACTTCTCTCCATGATTGCCCCTAGACCTCCTCTTTTCTCATCAATTCACTGCTAGATACATTTTATAGATCGTCGGTTTATTAGACCAGGCTCCGATCGTATAAGTTAAAATTCTAGTTTATATTAAATGTCTAATATAATAATACATGCATCACAAATTTCTGACGGTGGCTCTTTACGTCTGAAACATTAATTTGCGTTTCATTTTGTGTATTTAGAATTGTGAGGCTTCAATTTAAACTTATGTTAATCAAGCTCTCAAAGTGTAGTTCAGTCTATAGTTTGTTATATAGAAAGAAAAACGATAAAAAAAAGAATTTGCTTCTTCTTCGTGGGCGTAATAGGAACCGAATGTAAATATATTGACAAATTTAAGTGTATTGTAAAATAAAGAATTAAATAATAGAAAATAATATTCTTAAATCTTAAATTATCTGATATAAACAAATCTGTGTTTGAACACGAAGAAATCATGTCCATAAATTAGTAGGTAATAAATACAAGATTTGTGTATACTTTGAAAATTTTTGCAACTTTTAAAATGTATAAAACATAAAATATACTTTAAACCTGACTGTGTTAAAGAAGTAAATAAATAATAGTTCTTGTAATAGAATGTTATACATACATATCACTCACGCTGAATCCCGATAATCGGGGTAAGCAGAGCAATCGATGTTGTGCTGCAAGAACTCCGGTAAATTACAGCACAACACCGACCACTACGTTTCGCAAGGTATATCAAGCAGAATGTAAGGCGCGAAGACCCGCCTACTGCATGACTCGGTGGAAGTACCGTGTCAAGGTGAGAGGTGGCGAGCATGTCACCCTTTCGCACGCCATCTTGTCCTGATCCATTAGTCGCCTTTTACGACATGCCAGGGAAGAGATACAGTGGGGCAATTATTTTAAGTACCGACCCCACACAGTACAATGTTCTAATATTAGAATATTATTGGTGTTAGGCTAATGGTTACTAATCTGTATTTTTTTTATTTTCAGTTTCAACGCGGTAGTCCACAACACCGTATCTCACCACCCCGCCCCGGTAGTCCACGCCCCCGTCGTTCACGCACCCCTCGTGCACGCGCCCCTCGTCCACGCGGGCCCCCTCGCGCACTCCATCGCAGTGCATCACGCCCCCCTGCATCATCACTACTGAGCCCACCAATGCATGTGTGACCGAAGGATACTGAATGAATGTGATATTTAAATGTACGTGTTTTATAATGCTTTGTAAATAAATGAATATTTCTATACATATATGTATGTAGAAATGAAATTTAACTAAGTGTTATTACTTTCTTCCGTTAGCAAAAATTCC
Organism: Adela reaumurella; assembly: GCA_009867175.2. Lineage (NCBI taxonomy): Eukaryota > Metazoa > Arthropoda > Insecta > Lepidoptera > Adelidae > Adela > Adela reaumurella. The sequence continues at coordinate 4,990 of WYDE02008794.1, read as the reverse complement.
TATTGAAAATACTACGTGAAATGAGGCTTCGATAATGCCGTTCTCCCAATATTACTTGGTTTTCCGTTAATCGAAGCCTTCACTACATAGGTATACTAGTTTATGATTATATCACTGATAAATCTTTCTTGTTTTTCTTTCTTTCTTTTGCAGCCATTTTATTCGCCCCACTGCTGGGTGCAGGCCTCTCTCACTTACATGATATGAGAGGATTTTAGTCATATAATTCCACGGTGCCCAACCGGCTTGGAAGTGGTTTTCCTCACGATGTGTTCTTTCACCGGAGTATCAGCGGCCATTTTAGCACAAAATCTAAAGTAATAAATGTTGTGCTCCAAGTGGGGTTCGAACCCGCACCTCCCGCTTGGGAGGCGTGCTCTTGCCCGCTCGGCTAATCTGACACTACATATACTAGTCTATCATCATATCTTTGATTATATCACTGATAAATATAACTAAATAATGTCCTGCTTAACTGACAAATTGAGATAATTTTTGAATTAGTTTTGACTTAATTCTGAATTATCACTTTGTCAACACGAGCCACATTATTGGGTTGCGGAGTAGCCTAGTTGGTTAACGCACGCCTCTTACTCGAGAAGTCGTGGGTTCGTTACCAGGTAGCGCACAATTTTTCCGGATTTTAAAATCGCGTGAAGGAAAGAAAATCGTGAGGAAACCTATACACTAACAATACGAATGTGTTGTAGTGAGTAAAGGTTGACTATAAGAGATTGCTTCCGGCAATAAGTCCGCCTTCTGATAAGCAGAAAAGCAGAAGTTTTCAAAACATTTTTTTTCAATATCTTTGCAGGCTTCTATTTAGAAAGAAAGAAAAGAAAACATGTTTATTTTCTCCAACAGATACACAGTTTACTTCTTCCTTTTAAAATGTTATTGCTTCTATTGCTGTGCACAGGCCTCTCTCAGCAGATTTTCTCATATACTTCCACGATGGGATAACCACCTGACTCGGAAGTTGGTTTGCTTGTGATGTTTTCCTTCACCGAATTGTCGCTGTCGTTGGGGTTCGAATGCAAACGTCCCGTTTAAGAGTCGAGCCCTCGTCCGCTTGGCTAATCTGTCGTTATTTTTTTGCGGATTAAGTAATTATATAATCTTTTTTTTAAATTAAAACTCACACGGAAGGCTACATCATAATACACCAGTTTTTCTGGTACCAGTGATGTCAGCCTAAACACCTTGGTGAATTATTTAGGTAGGTGTCCTATCAGTGCTTCCCTCAATTCCAACTGTACTAGATCCTCATAAAAATATTAAAGCTCGAATCCGAAGGCACTATTCAGATTATAAGACTCTATTACAGTGCTAGGTGCATCGGAGCACAATGGCATTTCTACGCATAATTAAATTCTAATTGTATTCACAATTTCGGCCTCAAAATTTCACCTTAACAATTCACATAGAATTTGAAGGACTCTAATTTGTGCACACATATGCGTTGTCTAAAATTATGGTCGAAGATGTGCTCACGAGTGCACATCTTGTGTGTACTGATGTGCACCATCAATGCAGGTGTGAACTTGTACAAAATTGATTTTTTTTTGTTGCTTAGCATGCAAGTCTCTTACTGAATCTTAATAAGAAAAATACGGAAAACAAATAAAGAAAAATGTCCGAACAGGGATTTGAACCCGGGGCATTTGGTCTTAGCTGCTACTGCCAACTTCGCCAACCGGACGGTAACGTGTTCTATTCAATTTGTTGCCGTATTCATCTGATTATTCTAGTCTATGGTATGATCTAAAGTGATTATTAGTACACGTCCCCACATTTATACCTACTTAATTGATATGGATGTTTTGATCAAAACAGAAAATTCCGTTTAACATGTCCAAAATATTTGAAAAAAATTTTTTTTTCAATGTGGGACCGGGACAAGCATGGCCGGTCTTTTGGTAAGATGTCTGCTGTATGCTGATGATGCAATTCTGTTCGCTTCATGTGACGAGGCTCTAGAGAGATTTTTTTTAATAATGACTATTTAATGCGTGAATGAAAATAAATACAAGTATCACGAATGTGTTTGAGAAAAATGGTGTAATCACGGAGTAAATAAATAAATAAATAAGTGAATGAGTTTAGGTACCTGGAAAGTGAGTTCACGGAAGACAGTAAGTATGATAAAGATATTGAAAGGCGAGTGATCAAAAAGAAATAGCGTGGAGGGGGGTTTGAATAATATAATAAAAAGTCACCCATGGCGGTCACCCATCCAATCCCCCACCCGCGCTCGGCATTGCTTAACTTCGGTAATCGATCATCAGCGTCGTTGGCTCAGTGTTGCGATATTCAGTAGGTATTCGATTACCGAAGTTAAGTAATCCTGAGCGTGGTCAGGACTTGGATGGGTCCTTGAAATGGGTCCCACTTGGCTTGACCTTAGACGCTGGTCGTGGTTCGGATTCCAAGTTAAACTGTAGGTCCCTTCCATCTCCTTACATAGTCGTAGAGTTAAACCCGCCCGGGTGGTACCACCGCACTGAATGAGAACGGTTGAAGCGGCTATGAAACATAGTTCGTGTTTTCCGTCCAGTTCAGTGTAGCCTGCTGGAATTGAGGGAAGCTCTGATATGGCACCTACCTACATAATTCACCAAGGTGTTTACATTATGTTATGTTAACTACATATGTTACATCTACAAATTACCGCTAGGACATCCTTACTATAATACCTACATTATTTATTACTCTAAATACATAGGTATGTCATTGGGTTATATGTAGGTACAATTTTCCTATTAAATATTATTATTATTAGTTTACTTAAAATCTCAACTTATTTATTTAATATTATATTTAGTAATTGTGATTTAATAGTTAGTTGAAAAGCAAGATTTGAACGTATAAATCCTATTTTTTATTAAACTCAATTTTTATTATACAGGACACAATAACCCATTACCATGATGAACCGACAAAACAAAACAGACGCAAGTCTAGTGTTTTGGTTCTAATTTCTAAAAGAAAAATATGTTACTTTTAACGATTACTGTACTGTACTCTTAGATATGTAACATTACGTTTTTATGCACAATAAATAATTTGTATTTGTATTTGTTTATGCTGACATCACTGGTACCAGAAAACTGGTGCATTAGGTATGGCCATCCGTGACAGTTTCCATAAAAAAAAGTAGGCTAATATGATATATCCCTAATACAATTCTCTAGAGTACCATTCAAAACGCGGACAAAACGAGGTACTGCAGTTGCTTTGTAATACTTCATGTGTTCGTTAAATATTATAAACGCGTGGAGTAATCTCCTACGTAACTACGTTAAGCAGCTTATTGTATAAATGTTTTCTTCCTGCTAAATTTGGAGCACACGACTCCGATATGAATATATAACGAGCACGTCAGACTCACGACCGACACATAAAACATTTAAATGGCTGAAAGTGGCAACTTTTAATGTGTATTTGTGTAATTGTGTATTTGTGTAACCGCGGTTAGCGTGACCTTGGATGAGACAGTACATGTGTTCGGTAGGTGGTTGGTTGAGGAATGTAAACTATGAAACAAATGATAAAACTGAAGTAAACATTTTTTTGTAGGGGGCTCGAACAGAATTTCACAATTAATTCTATCATCATCTTGGTAAGAATAGTGAAATTATTTTTTATATTTATAATGGATTGAGATGTTAATAAATACATTTTTATTTATTTATTTATTTGGGATATACACAGGGCCAAGACAGAAAAGACAAAACAAGAAACAACAAGTAGAAGTGTCTTATTCCAGCCACGTAATCCTCTGGCAGATATTAAAACTACTATTCAAGATATCGAACGAGAAAAATTTTGCTGAGAAAAGCATTGAGAAAGGAATGCTTCGGTGGTTCGGTCATGTTGGAAGAATGGATATAAAAGACTAACGAAAGAAATTTTTGGAGAGAATGTGAGTTGAAGGGTCGGGAAGGGTCGCCCTAGACGCACATACCTAGAAAAGATCGAGCAGGTTCTTAAAAAAGGGGCAAGTACCGTAACAGACGAGCTTGCATAAGGATATTATGAGAGTGCAAGAAGCGGCAGATGTGTGTCAGGATCGTGGCATGTGGAGATCCGTTGTCTCTGCCTACCCCACCGGGAAACGGGCGTGACGCTATGTATGTATGTATGTATTTGGCAAATTCTACATTTCCAGTTTCATCCTAAAAAGGCCGCTCCACTTTGAAGAAGTGACAAAATGATATTTTTTTTTTATTTTCACATAAAATATATCCAAATCTTATGAAATTACCAAATCTTGGCATATAACTTTTTCCCAAGTTATCCCAATTTTTATAGGATGAAACTCTAAATGTAGGTTAATTGAAAATATATCAATACTTCCATACCTTCAGTTAATTTTTTTCCAAGACGGACTAACATTATATTTCACTGACATTACAGCGTTGCCAGCTTCACATTGCTAGTGATTGCAGTCGATAAAAAAGTTATCACTTTTATTGATTAATTAATATTTTATCATGTATTAAACCAGTCCTCAGCCTATTTAAGCGCGCGAATGCTTAGGTACTAACGCAGAGTTTAAAACAGACGGAATCTCGTGTGAATTTGTCAACTCAGAAACTTACGAAAAATGTAAATGGCTCCAAAAAGTGAGCCGCTCGCGCTCGAGGACCTCCGGCCAGTAACTCGCGGAGCTTTTTACACATTTACATAGTATTCCATGAGGTTCTCGCCCGACAATTTTAAATAATCGATAAAAGTATTGATAACAGCTATATGACTATTTAACCTTTAGTTGCTTTTGCCGTTAACATTAAAAATTCGGTTGTTCCTTCCGGGCAAAATGGGCCTCCGCGCGGCACCCCGTTTATCACACGATTTCTAGAGAAATTAATAAGAAAGGGTATAGAGAGTGTTACCTTTTTGGAATCTGCAATAAATTTGCAAATTATTAAAAGTATTTTGATATATTTCAGATGAAAAATGGCGCGAGTATCGAAGCGAGTTCCCG
>WYDE02008683.1:0-13138 GCA_009867175.2 Adela reaumurella | reverse complement strand
CTCGAGATTATCGCGAGGACAAAGTGAATGCAAAGATGGCGGCCGCCGTGTGGCGCGCGGCTCGCAAACTCAACCTCCGCCGCGCGGGAGTTTAAAATTGACAAATCCATTGAGTGACTTTTAAATGGATTTCGCGACTTTTATGATATTGAACAGTTCATATCATCTTTTTATATGCCGAACTAGCCCCGGGTATCTATATGTTTTAATGTGGTTCATTCTTAAAGTAAGCGTCCAATTGTCTGCATCGTGCGCAACGCATGCAACGGATTTTAGTATTCTTTGTATAGGAAGTCATACAAGCGTGTCCACCTATCTGCATCGTACGGACCGCACGCGTCGGACCACCGGTAAATTCCCACGCTATTGCTCGCAGGGGCAACTTTTCCGATGCGTGCCGATGATGTCGTAGAGATTCCCGATTAGGTGGACGCATCGCGCGATCGGCAAAGGCACCGGTCGGCAACATCTCGACAGGTGGACGTTTACCTTTAGAAGGCTTATAATCGAAATTTATACGTATAATACGTATAATAAAAAGAAAGAGTAAAACCTTTAAAATACAACACATTTTTAGTGAAAATCTAACTTTTTTCTATTTAAAGTTTGTTAGCTATGTCCCATATTAATTTTCAGCATTAGACGAGATACAGTGGCGAGCTAAGCGGGTAGTAGGAGATACTGACCTAACTTGCAAGCTACATACACTCCGCCATCGAAGGTGTTCCATGGGGATTGTTCGAACTCGCTTCACGCCTTAACTCCTGCTTCTCCTTTTTACCATCGACTGAACATAAAAAATAGTAAAACTTTTCGCAGTAGATGTTGGTACCAGAGGTCTACCGAATAAATCGATATACAACCTTTTAAAAAAACTGGGGCTGACAAGACCATTTAGCGAGCTCTATATGGAAAGAGTGTTGAAGGCATCTCTTGCAGCCTCGTACCACATATGGATAGGGGGCGTGGAGGCCACTGAGTTCAGATAGTGCACGTCCGAGTAACAGATCGGACTCGTTGATGAGACCCGAATAGCCGGCCGAAACGTTATGTCGACTGATAAACACTCTGTGTGGCCACTATTCAGTGACTTCCTCCCCATCTTCATTCGGCCCAGGAAATGCTCTTGGTGAAGCCATTGCAAGCTGAGTTTGTCTAGATCAAATTATCCAGAGGGGACCAGTAGTGTATGTATATCAGTGTAGTGTATATCATGAATTTTCACTTCAGCGCAGGAGGGATGCAGAAGTCACCCATAGTTAGCCAGTCATTCTGCATTTCTAGGTTCAAGGCATGCGTTTGAAACCTTGCTCCGTGTCCTCCTGAGCAAAACCCTTCAGTATTTCTTTATCAGACTTTGCTGTCTATATACCGAGTCCAGATCTATTGGTGCGAGTACCAACCTGGAATGATTTGTATAAGTCGAGTCTTGATTCCAATTCCTGTGATAGAGATGTGTTGGGTAAGGCTTGAATGGCGCTGTCGTTGGTAATGGTGGCTGCCAAAAACTGTATCATTTCTTCATATAAAATTAATGTTTGAAGCGTAACGTTTTTCCTGAAGCGAGAAAATTTTGGGGTTTGCACTATACCGTTTATAACTTTCTGTAATGTTTAATGTATGTAACTATATTTCTTATTAAATCATATTTCATTTTTATACACACTTAACATCACGCCTCTTCCTCGGATGGGTAGGCAGAGACAATTGAGCGCCATAGGGTAAATTCCTGACATACATCCTTTGCTTCATCCACGTCATACATCGTTTCATACATACTCGTCGGTTGCGGATGCTGCGAACTTGCCCTTTCCATAAAATGTTATGTTTGGTCATGGTATGTTCGCCTTGGGCGGCCCAGTTCGACCCTTCCTTCCACATTCGCTTCATATATTTGTTTGGCCATTCTCTCAGCATACCTTTCTCCATCCTTGTGGCTGTCTTCTTTCAACCCAATTTTTTTCTTACACATGTATTCTTCATCCTAATTTTCTTTATACACATATTACTCTCAATGAACGCATTTCAACTGTATTTATTTATTTTCATGTCGCTTTTGCCATAAACAAGATTCACTGCCATGCTTAAGCAGGACGCTATTATGAATAGCCATTCCTGCAATGGAGCTAATCACGCTAATATTTATAAAGTAAATAAATAAATAAATAAAAGATAAATACAAAACAAGTAAAAAACGAAGTACTGCAGGGCTAAAGCTGAACTGCTATTTTTATGGGTAGTACGTTTACACGTATAATAAAAGAAGAACCATCTTTTATTTCGTCTAATTACTGAGTAATTGATTTAAAGGTTTTCGGAGTTACGTTTGTGAATTAATTCTATCGAGCAAAGTATCGGGAAAGTACACGATATGGAGTGTATCCTTGGCTAAACTATTTATATTTTTTGGAATATTTTTATGATTGACTGCGTTTTTTGAGTTGGACAATTTATATTTGTCTGCTGTAGGCGTCGTAAGTATTGTTCGTGTTTAAATTGCGCGAATCAGAATCGAAATAAAACGAGTCAAGTTTTTTAAACCAGTTCGAGGTACTGGTTTGAACCGGTTGTAAAAAACTTGTCCGTACCAGTTCTACAATTAGAGAACCGGTTCTCGAACTTGGTTTTTCGAAACTGTAATCACGTAAGGACCCTTTCCATAACCGGTTTTGAACCGGTTTTTATTAACCTTTTTCTGTCCTAGCAATGAAAGTGATGTAGAGAGAGAGAAATAAAAATTACAATAAATAAGTACATAACTAGTTTTTTATTAATTTTTGTATTTGTTCTGCAATAAGAACCAAAGTTTGTTATAAATCATGGATGGCTACACCTTTTTATCAACATGAACTAGTTATGTTGATCTACATAGTGAAACCTACATGACACATACTCGTACCGTACATTCATACAATCAATCTATCAATATTCGTACAGCCAAAAGAAGTACATAGTAAGTATCTCAGTGGGTAATTCCTCAAGCCTGTTCACCCAAAAAACTCGCTAATATGATTTGGGCGCGTTTTTGGGGTGAATGTGCTAGAAGATTACGCCCTTTACCCCTAGCGCTGCCATTACCAGAGTCAAACTCTACCTGAAAAGATGTCAATTAATAATACCAAAAATAGCTGCAAAATAGTTTCTTTCACAATAATTCGAAAGAAAGTAGGAAAAATGATTTATTACAGACATATTTTTTATACCTAATATTAAATGTACAAATAAATAATAATAATTCATATAATAGGTACTTTAATAATATATTCATAAAACCCTACGAGTATACGTGTATAGATTTAGTCACGGTGTTGAACATCACAGGGGTGTCACTAGCCATGCAGCACAAAGTTATAAATATTGTGCTCTAGGTGGGGACGGAACCCCGAACCTACTGCTTTAGAGACGAGCTCTCGCCCGCTACGCTAATTTGAAAGAACCATTAAAATAATTAAACTAGTTTGAGATATTAAATGAAGCTCTCGTTATGTACTAAAAGCAATTAATATCCTCAACTTTACAGGTCATGTTTGGCACTGGTAATGGCCTTCCAGATCAGTTTAACTTATACATAGATATGAGTACTAAAATAAACATTTAAAAATTAAGTGCTTGTGTACTTAAATAATATCCTGATTTGAGCTAGGCACCTATGTATGGCCTTAGCTGTACCATAACTTAGCTTAGTTCCAAGTCGTGTGACTTGACGACAAATTGTTCTCCTACCTATGCAGATTTGTCTGTAAAGGGCGCGATTAATACTGTCTTTCTCAAGCTAAAAATAAGTGGAAATGTATTAAAATATTTTCACCTCTCTAACGGCACGGTCTCTGGTCTAGTGATCGTGTCTAAAGTAGTGAGAAAAGGTGCTCTGAATTCGCGCACGATATGATCTGAGTACAGTCGGGGGTTCGGGATTACTGACTAAAAAGTGCATTAAATATGTAGGCACTGAGATCACACGTGTACTGTCATAAGTACGCGGAAACTGAAGTTTTTAGGAAAATACATCTCTTTTTAACTGCACTTTTTAGTTAGAAATTCCAAACACCCGACTGCACTCAGATCGCGCGCAGATTGTAAGTAATTTTTGGCTGGTTATTTGTCGTTCAACCTAAGAGCAAATAAGAAGAAAAGAGAAGGAATAGAATATGGAAAGTGAAGACAACTAAATCGTATCCATAGCCTCATTTGTTATTATGACAGTCGTCATGTCATTGGCCGTCAAAAATGGTGTAAGTACGCATTATAACCATAATTGAAAATATTGAAAGATAAGTCGCTCAACAATCTCTTTAAGAGTTTAGGCTCCCAGTATCGACGCTGAGTTCATACATACATGGAGAGATCTTGGAAAGTGTCACTGGAGGCATCCTACAGAATATGGATAGGTAGGGATAAAGGTCGACAGTGGGACTGGTGTTTCTCCGCGTCCTAGTCATCGCAGACTAAGCTGACGAGGGCTCGCAGCGAGCAGAAATTAGAGTCGCTACTCCCGAGGTCCAGCCCTCGAGGAACACCCTCCTTTACTGCCAATATACCCGAATATGTTCGGCGAAGTCATTGTAGCGTAGTACAAGACCTACTATCGTGAAATAATAAAAGTACTTAATCCGTTTTCGCCACTAACAAAATGAGAATGTGTTTGGCTTCAATCTTTTTGTAGCCATTCTTCTCTTTGCTCGTAGCTCCTAGCTCACTATTTTTTAGCATGAGAGAGGTGTTTGTAACAGCACCCTTTCTTATACTTATTATAATTATTTTGCCTTCCATAGATAATTTAATTCTTCCACCGCTACCGTAATAACAAGAAACATTAACCTATAACTAGTAGATACTTAATGTCATGGTCGTGGGCCCTTCGCAATAAGATTGGGTATATTTATACTGTATTGCATCTAAAAAACTACTCATAAGTACATTTTATACAGAATATAAATAACATTTTAAGAAAATGGCAATGATCGATCACATTGCTGTTTATAAGTAAGTAACACAAGTATGTAGGCAGATGTAGGAATAGAATAAGTACGTTAAATCTACCAAACATGCACGATTTATAAGTACCAGATTTAAATGTAATTTTTAACAATAAAGTAGGTATACGGATGTATCGGAGTAATATTTAGGTAACTGTACAGCTGGCGAAGTGAGAAAATGAATTTTATCACTAAAGATTACAAATGGTCATTCGAAATCGAAGTTAAGTGGACATTTATCTGGAATTTCAATATCAAAGATTTGAGCATCGTAAGTAATGTTTAATATCAGCCTTTGAACGTTAAATTTTTGAATGCTTTCAATCTAAACAACTGCTTTAATATTCTAAGTACTCTAATCCACCACTCAAATTGCACCCCGACCTGAGTTCGAGAGTCGCTTCTATAACCTCTGGATGGAAACAGCGAAATTCTTTTATAACTAACCACATAGGCATGCATTTGTAATTAACATAGGGCCTAAAAAGCCATTATTATCTTCTTTTCAATACAAACATTTTCATGAAAGGGACAATCGTTAATTTTTGTTTGGTTTTGTGGACAGCAATGAAAAATGCTAGTGGTCTAAGGCTTAATTCTACACGGGACATTTTTTTTCAACAGTGGCACAATATCATCAGGTGTCATTCCATCCATTCTCCTTGTCAGAATCCGCTCTCAGTCTTCGCTTTACATAATCTACGATACCTAATGCAATCATAGCGACGCTGTCACACTCGGGACATTAGATTTATTTAAACAATTCGAAGTACAAGTAATCTTATTGTAACATTTTCAGTTTTACGCGCAGGACGAAATACGAGATAACTCTTATGCCTATGAAGAACGCGAACAGAGCTGCCGCGTCTACCCAGAAATTGGCTTTGTCCATAGACATATCGGACAGGAATTTCTTAGGGCTTCTGTAGTAACAGAAATCTTCTGGGCAGTGCATCATTTCTCTGTTGTTGCCGTACACGGAAACCATGGCACCTTCGAAGCCGTAGCGGATGTAACTAAGGTACGTCACCCAGTTGAAGTAGCCGGGAATAGCGTTGAAGTTGACAAAGAATCCGGAGAAGAGGACTACGGGAATGGTGGTGACGGGGCCGAGGTAGACGCCCGTCTCGATTTTCATGCCAGCGCCTATGAGCAGACCGAGCGACTGAGCCACGAGCGACGTCAGTATGTTGATGGTGGTAAACATCAACACCCTCTCTGTCTGCATCGGTTGTCCAGTCATGAAGTACACTATTATCACATATACACCGCTGAACACTATCTGAAAAAGAAATGAAATGGTAAGGTTAATAAAAATGTTAAATTACGGAGACACCTTGGAAAGCTTAACTGAACGCATCCTACAGAATATGAACAGGTAGAGAGAAAGGTCGAGAGTGGGACTGATGGTTCTCCGCATCCTAGTCCGAACAGACTAGCTGATGAGGGCCTGCTGCGAGCCGACACAACGCATTCTGGAGAACTATAGAGCGGCCGAACGATAGTCCCAATCTTGGTCGAAACCCTCCTCTACTGCCAATATGCCCGGAAACTATTGGTTATTGTAATAATAAATTTACAATAAGTATAATAAATGTTACAGGCTTACACCGTGAGCGGTGCAGCCTCCCTGTCATCTTCCATAAAAAAAAATATATAAATGTATATACCTGGAAAGGTAGGTCTGCTATAGTTTTAGCGAAGTAGAATGCTTTCAGAGAGTACCAGTAATTAAGGTGTTCTCTCACAAACACGCTCATTTCGGTGGGGACTGAAACAATAAATAAATATTACTAAACACATAATATTAACAATGACACATTTTGCTGGAAGCAAGAATCGAAAAACGTTCAGAAAAACCGGTTATAAAAGGTTCTTAGGAGGTTATGGGTTCCCTTCAACCACGTTTCATGTGAAACTTTTCGAAAACCACTTTTTTTATTCGTAGATTCTTTTCGGAAAACCATTTTGAGGGCTGGTTCGACAAATGGGGATGGGCGCGAATCGGTTTAAATAAACCTGAACCTAACCCTTAGAAACTGGTTCAGCATAGTTCAGAAAAAGTCGCGCAACCGAAGCACAAACAATGAACCCTTTATAAAAAGAACAAACTATTTCCCAAAATGGTTTGTCCAATCCGCGCAGAACTGGTTCTTAAGGGTCTCGTACGTTAAGGGTTACGGTTCTGGTTTTTTGAACCGGTTTGTCCCATACCGGATTTCTAATGGAATGGTTCTCCGAACAGGATTAAATAACCAGAGTCTAGTTTTAAACTGAAAATCGATCCTTAGCTCTATATAAGACATAAGATAGAGTGTATGTATGATAGGTATGGTCGTAATCAAAAAGTACAATTTCACATTGCTAGTACCTATCTTTAAACTACCGTAAACTAACCAACAGTATAGACACTGCAGACTAAAGAGCATAAGTCCCGTTTAAAATGGCTTTTTAAATTTCTTTGCCTCATATTGTAGGTATCATCAAAAAACGATAGGTACCTATCACCAAACTACGGACCAAAGTAACGGAACTAACGGTTTGGTGAAGAGTTGGACTGTTGGTGTGGTTTTCTGCGTGATAATTGTCGCAGACTAACTGATGGATGAAACTTGTAGTGAAGTGAATGGAGTCGAGCATGCTGGAGCATTAGAGTGGCCACTCGCTAGTCTCTACCTCGATTGACCCAATCTATGGACCCGGATATGTTCTGTAAAGCCATTGTAAGCCTGTAAGCCGAGATCAACACCTTGGAAAACTTACATGTCAATATAGTGGGCATCATTGCTGTGAACATGGTGAACATGACTGTGAAAAATATGCATCCTGCATTGCTCATCGCCTTTCCCGCGTCGTTTCCGATATTATAGTAGAGGAAGCCGATCAACAGCCCTACTATGGTGTGCGAGCAGAAACGCAAGTGCGTCAACATCTGATCGCGAAGTATGCTCTTGAAAGTTCTCTTGAGAAGAATCCAGAACTGCTTCCAGCCGGATGTCGGGAATCCAGTGTTCATGGGCTCCTTGGTGAAGCTCTCACTGGAGTCGAGAAGAGACGTTGTACAGGTTACCGGCGCCAGGTTAGTGCCGGGGAGCACTAGAGACTTGTCTGAACGCGACGTAGTGCCGTTGGACATGTCGATTATGGTGCAGTCGGGTTTTTCTGTAAAAATTAAACGAATGGGTAACGCTACAATCACAAAATTCTATTGGAAATGGGTAAACTAGTGACGAAGTGATACAGGAAACAAAAATTAAGGTAGCAATACCTAGATCGATAGGTTCAATCTATTAGGATGTAGGGAAGTTTATTCTGGAAAATGTGTTCTTTCTAAAAAAAAATATTAAAATTTGCCAAAAACGCTGAATAACAAGCATCAATATCTACTGAAAAATTAATAGGGCGTAAGTTATATTTTATCAATATGGTTAGCTCTTTGAGAAGTGAAATAAAATATGTGACCAAGGAAAATATACGGGAGCCATTTACTTGCAAAATATACAATTACAATATACAATGCATATATAGAATTAGTCCCCTGAACTCGCCTGGTGCAAAAGTGAAGAGAGTTCAGCAAAGGCCCTACTCTATACTGGTGGTGGTATACCAGATGCATTAACGAGGAATAATATGAAGACGAATTTTGTAAACCAACATGTAGTCCGGGTAGCTCAGTTGGTTAGAGCATTGAGGGCTATACTCAAGGACGCCACGGGTTCGAGTCCCGCTTCGGACATCACGTTGGATAGTTTTTTTTCTTTGTATTTTTCAAAGTTAATTTATCTGGTGCATCGCCTGCAGCGTTACTTCACAATATAAAAATTGTAAGTAAATCGCCAACGACTGAATCGTAAAAAAATCTAACACAATTCCCATACAAAGTTCACGGGGAAAAAAGATAATTTGTATAACAAATTTAAAATTTAAAAAAACTATTTCTCAATATTTTGTCATGGTCGTGCGTTGTTATTCACATGACGACTGTCATATTATGACAAATTTTAGTCTTCAGAAACATTCAGAGGCTTCACTTTTTGACATTCTGTATCCTATATTTTTCTTCTTATTTCGATGGCCTTAGTATTGCTATTATGGCAGGGTTTTGGATTCACACAAAAACAAGTAAAACATTCAGATTTATTTATACAAAAACAAATGCGAATAACACACAGTGTTGCCACCTGGGCAAGAATTAAATTTTTCAATCACTTTTTATCTGATTTCAGCCAAAAATTCATCAAAAACTGCCAAAATAAATACACATTCTTATATTTTATGTACAAATTACGTAAATATGTAAATAATTTGAAACCTTTTTACATAGTTACGTAAATTTTATAAAAAAAAGTGCAAATATGTGCACGGTCAGATTTGTTAAGACTTAGAATTCACCGAATGACCTTGTCGTAATTTGCTGCGTGTTTTTTTTCTGATTTACATACATACCATCACAACGCTTCCGCGGAGGAGTAGGCAGAGACAATTGAGCACCATGTGACACATTAGTTCATCCTTCCACTCTCATAAATGGCTTCGTAAATGCTCGTCGGTTGCGGGTGCTATGAACTTGCCCCTTCCTTAAAATTTTACCTATGGTACCTTTGTTCATGGTATGTTCGCTTAGGGCGGTCCCGTTCGACCCTTCCTTCCATATTCGCCTCTTATATTTGTTTGGTCATTTTCTCACCATCCACTCTCTCCATGTGTCCAAGTCAAGTAAGCATACCTTTCTCTATCCATGTCGCTATGTCTTTTTGAATGCACATTTTTCTCTTACACATGTATCTTTGTACACCCTATCTTTCAAACATATACCACATATTCTTCTGAATGACCGTTCACTTGTTCCATCTGTTTTCAGTTCAGACGCTATAATGTGGAAAGAAACATCACATGGGGTTGCTGACATGGCTCCAATATCCATCAGGCTCACTAAAGGACACATGCTTACACAATATAGCGCATACTTCCAAATTTTCATAAAAAAAAACAAAAATACGAGAAAGAGTCCCTCTTAAATCTTTTTTCCAATATTTAATGATATTGAATAAAAACATAGACAGTAAACACGTCGCGCTATATCTTGTCTCTCCGCAAAGCCTGTGTGTCTGTTTGTCGTGACGTCATGCCGGGACGGTCGACCCTTAAGAAATAAAAAAGTATAAATAACTTTGAGAAAACTTTAAATTGATGGTCACGTAGATGAATGACCAGCTTGACCAGTTTATTTCTTAACATATCACAATTAACACTCTACACCAAACTATAAGTATTAAGTAGAATATTTTTAAATTTAAGAAATACAAAAAATTAAAACGAAACATTCATTCTCGCATTTAATTTCTCAATTAATTTGCTTCTTCTCAATAGAATATAAACTATGATTAAAAAACACTTCCAATAATTAACGGTCATTCACTCAATTCAGGGCCTTAACTTAGGTCATAAATTGATTTAAAATTGTCAAATTAAAATTTTAAAAATTCACATTTTCTTAAATAATTAATTTTGTTAACAACGATCGCTATTCATAAAGTTCTATTTCAAACAGTAGTACATTAAAATATCTGTAGCACACTTAAAAATCCAGTGTAACACTATGGAAACAATGATCATATTGCAATATCGATGGGGGTACGTGCTGTGAATAATAGATAAGGGTGGGTTTAAACCTGGCGAAAGATGGGTTTAGTCGGGCGGCAGGTACGTGAAGAGTTTGTATTTGTCGCGGATGTGCGGCCGAACGTCGTCTTTCTGTAAATAAAAAGAACATTTACTGAGCAACGCGCTAGGTAGTTAGTAAATAATACTGGAGGACGGGTATATAGTCTGACCCACAAAAAGTCAGTCCGAATCGTGTATAAATCGGTTCTGTGTATTTTTAGAGACGCTAAACTAACGCAGATGTGTAACCCGATGGCCCACAGGCATTTAAACATTTACGGGGGCTGTGAATACCATGTCGGACGGCTAGGTGCACCATCACATTGTGTTTGAAGGACGCCATACTGTACATAACCAGGAAATATATAGAAGGGAGTGCATTCCACAGGTGGAAAATCCTGTAAGTGTGTGTACATATGTAATAAAATCATTAACAATACTCTTTTTTTGTAAGAGTTTATTTTTTATTTTTCAGAAAGTCTACAGCACAAGTACCTACAGAAAAACTATACAGATTACAGTGCTTGAAGACTTAAAATGGCCTATTAAAGATGTAAGACCAAAAGATGAGTTTTTCCACAGTCTATATTCAATATTGTTTATTGCAAATTCTATCTGCATTTTCAATAGTAACCACAAACACAGAATAATAGGCAGATCTATACTCTATCCATTGAGTATAAATAATGTGCATAATGTAATAAATGTGGGTGCACAGATCTTGTATAATCCTCCCGTAAGCCATTTGAAAAAAAAAAGAAGTTTTTAGAAGCGCGCCACACAGACCTTGCTTGACATTATGTTGTTTTAAACTAATTGTAAAAGTAAATTTATTTGCGAGTACAATTGTATAAATATGTATGTTGTTCAAAGCAAAACTATTAAAGAAAAACCTTTGGAAAAAGCTTCTAGATTATATTAGTTTTTCTGGATTCAAACTAAAACTATTTATACTTATCAATACAATCTTTCATAGGCAATAAGAATAACTTTACTTTGAAATATATTTCCAGTATTTTAGAAAAATTTCGTTTGTTTCAAGGTTGGCACTTATGTAAATCGCGTATACAACGAGCATTTAATATAAGAGAGTTCACTCCGCTGTAGGTATACGAATTTCTACCTACAAAAAGATGCCGCGCCGGCTCAACTTCATTCAGTGGGCTGGCGCGCGCCGCGACAAACGCTTTAACATTGCATTCCAAGCTTTCTCTCTCACTATCTGCATCGATAAATCAATTTAGTCCTCACGTATGATTATACGTCAGGTGTTATTGATGGTTATAGTCTAGTCGTCGTCAAGTGTGATGGTGTAGTGAGTGTAAAAACACGTTAAGAATGAATAACAAGCGATACTGTTCCGCTTTTAGTTGTTTAAATTCGAGTAAGAGAAATGCTGATGTCTCATTCTTTTCTCTTCCAATGAACGCCGAAAGGTAAGACAAAAAAAATGTTTTTAAACGTACCTAGTCTACAAAAATATGTGTTTATATGTACCTATTATGTTGGTACCCGTGTCTAGCCTAGCAATGCAACACATAAAGCGCCAATTCACGGCAAAGCATTTACTAAATAGGTAATTGAAAGTTAACGCATCGATAGCGCTTTGCGCGTACATGTAGCTGTCTATAGCCACAATTGAAATCTTTACTTTGTATAATCTTTACATTGGAAAGAGACAATTACTAAGTACCTTTTACTCCAAGGTCGGCGTCAATATGACAGAAAGAGATGACGAATTTATCTCTATTTTCAGTGCAAAGCTTTGAAACTATACCACTGTACCTACATAGTGTACATACAAGCAAAAAACTGCTCCTATAGCGAAATAGAGACAAACCAGATTTCTATTTCTGTCATATTGACGTTCACCGCGGTGTAAATTGGACCCGGATTCTGTCTCTTTCCAGTGTAAAGGTTTGAAAATGCACGTGTATTTTCAAACCTGTACATATTCGTAATTTTGATGGGACAAGTTCCAATCTTTTAGCGCATTAGGTCGTCTGACTATACGGTCTAGTTGGGACAGCAAAAAAAAAAAAAAGTGATTTTGTTATGAAAATGATTATGCTGGTCGTGTTTGTTATTTTTTCGGCATACCTTTCTCCATCCTTTTATGTCTTTTTTCAATCCACATTCTTCTGTTACGCATTTATTCTTCACCGTATCTTTCAAAGATATATTACCGTACATTTTTCTGTATGACCGCATTTCAACTACATGTAGAATATATACATGTTCATGTAGTTACATGTTATAGTTCTTAAAACTTAGCTTGATCGCTGCGACAGCTGTCAAAGTAACACAATAGGGCTGGGACGATACGATTATAATTATCGATTGTCGCAACTATTAGTGATACCTATTTAAATAATTTTTAATTAACTAAGTTCCAAAATGAAGGGAAGGAAATTTATAAGGAAATCAAACACGAGTTATATTGGTTACATGTTTTTGTATCGTGTTCACTGGCACGAACGTGAAGAAATAGCCATTAT
>WYDE02008572.1:0-13138 GCA_009867175.2 Adela reaumurella | reverse complement strand
CAACAGAAACAAGAAAACATTTTCTGAGTAACAGAGTTGTGGACCACTGGAACAAATTGCCACAAGATGTCATTGAAACACACACTATCAACACATTCAAAAACAGGCTCGATAACTATTACTTAAACTCAAAATAAAAACAAAATCTTATACAATAAAAAAATAAAAAATAAAGCTTAACACCAGTGATAAGAACACATCAGCTATAGCTGCTCGTTCATCACCAAATAATAATAATAATAAGTTTCATCACGGCGTTTTCCTTCATAGTGTTGAATTGTAATTTTTATAAAAAAATGAATCAATTTTTCATAATCTGCAGATTTGGAAATTGCGAACTCACGGACTCTCGATTAAAAGGCGTGCATTCACAATCCAAGCAACGCCGCGACGCGACACGCCGCAACCCTAGAACAGCTAATTAAAAATGGACTCACTATAATGACGGGTCCATTAATCAAAGGTGATATTCACATTTAGTTCGTATGATTTTCCGCATTATAGCGAGGTACGCTATATTTCTGGTCAGGCTTTACTTGCCTATTCTACGTAGTATGCATGTGATTTTTTTTATCAAACTGAAATATAGTTAGGAAACCCAAAACAATTAATTTAGCGTAACTTAAAAATATTCTTTCCAAAAGTAAACTTGCGGAAAAAATATTTTTCCATACTTGTATCTGTGCAGAGATTATTTTTAGCAATATTTTTGTATTCTGTATCGCGCTAACCATATCAATAAACAATGATTACGCTTAAAAATGCTACTTTCATTTTAACCATCAGTGCCACATGACTACAAGTTTAATCTACACCTACTAGCCAGAATCCTATGGGTTGATTAATAGTTACGCGTGTAGCGTAGACATGTGGTGTAAGCGTTGTAAGCAAGAATTTTATATGGAAAACGGAGTAGTGCCACTGGCGGCGGATACATTTCGAACTACTCCGCATCCATACAAAATCCGTGCGTACAACAGGACGTACTGCGCTTCGTTAACTTGTATCGGCCGGCCCACTATTGAAGCCACCAAATTTAGTTGATCAACGGCTTGATACTTGGATGCTTATCGTATCCAAGCCAGCCCTACTAAATCCATCCATATAACTTTACCTAGAGACGCGTTAACTGTCTACTAGTGGTCTGGGAAGCAGTGAACAAAAAAAACATGTTATTTTGTTAAGGAAATGATTACGCTGGCCGTGTTCCTTATTTTTTGGGCATGAAGAATTTGTCGGTCTGGCAACTGGGAGCCATTGCGTTCAGAAATAGCAACACTTTAAAAGTTTAAAAATTCCTATCTCAAAAGCTATTAGATGGATCTGAAAAGTGTTCAAAAATAAAATGGAGGCCTTGATACATAGATAATGGTAAAAAGATGGCGAAAAAGTGTCGCTAAGTCCTTTTTGAACTTGAACGGTCCACTTTTCAAATTTGTCTGGCAGACCTGAAGCTCAAAATTTTTTCAATGTTTTTAAATTATGTATCAAGGTCTAAATTTTACTTTTGGACCCTCCGGATCCAATTAACAGCTTTTGAGATAGGAATTTTAAAACTTTTTAAAGCGTTGCCATTTCTGTACACTACGGCTCTCAGTTGACAGACCGACACGCTCTTTATGCCGAAAAAATAAAGGAACACGACCAAAGTAATCATTTTCATAACAAAATCACGTGTTTTTTTTCACAGCCTCCTAGACCATAGTACAGATTAAGGGAAATATTCCTACGCATAAAACGTCACCTAAACTGGAAAATATCCTCCCGCAATTTGGCTCCCCTCATTTGAATCCCCTGGGAGATCTTTGTGAATTTTTTGTCCAAACGGATCCACTGATCATAGATATATATCTTTATCATTATTAATGTAATGTACTACCTTGCGCACAATTGGCAATAGAGATAAATTGAATATGAGATACAGAAATTTGTACTGGTCCTTGGGTAAAACGCGGCTACGTCCAGTGGAGGACAAGGATATACTGAAAGATAAAAGGAATGTCATAAATAATAGCACACAATTCCAACTTGCACTTTTTATTTATTCAATAATTTATTACACTCAGAATCTGCCGATGACACAACATAACATCTATCTCTAGAAAATTAAAAAATTGAAAATTTTCCAATAATTAATAAAAATTCAGTTAATCCTGTTTCCGTGTAAATTATTGATAGCTCGTTGTGTCCGAAGCGTGTTTGTAAGCGAACACAAGTGACTTGAAAGTATTTGAAATTTGACGGTTTACCTTGTGGGGACGCACAAACTATTTGGTACATTTAGGGGGGGTTGGTACAGTATTTATTTGAGCATCCAAATTGGCTACATTTTCAACTCCAGTTGGCAAAACTGCTGTTTACATGTGACATGGAGAGTGGATTTATCCAAGAACAGCGAATAGGTTAGGCAGCCCAGTTGTTATAATTTGCAAGAATCAAGTACAAGTTTCCAGTCAAGAAATTTAAAGAAAAAAACATCTGACTCGGAAGTGGCCTAAAAGAACCCCACAGTTTGTGCACAAACCCTATCTTTATTAATCTTCTAGCCTTATCATACTATAGATCATCTCAAAGCGTACAGTATAAAACTATTTATTATTTTATCTCTAACGTTAGTTCACACTCGAGTAGCGACCGCCGCGACCTAGCGAGGCCAAATGCCCACAAATGCACTCAACCGGCCGACCGACGCTAATTTTAAAATCTTCGAACC
Source organism: Adela reaumurella (assembly GCA_009867175.2). Taxonomy (NCBI): domain Eukaryota; kingdom Metazoa; phylum Arthropoda; class Insecta; order Lepidoptera; family Adelidae; genus Adela; species Adela reaumurella. The sequence goes on along the minus strand of WYDE02008572.1, from coordinate 10,425 downwards.
CTAAGTCACGCCTGCATTGACACTAGAAGTTTTCTTGTGGTGAACTAATTATTATTTTATTTAAGTGTTCATAAATAAAAATATGTTCCACTCATACAAAAACCTTAATAAACAACCTCTATCGTAGTAAGGCTAGCTCGGTAACTTTAATCGCGTTCCGTTCCGTCGGAACGCCCAAAATTGTACAATCTAACCGATTTACTATCGTAACGATCTCTCAAATTCATCATTTAAAATGGTAATTCCTCTGCCGTCTACGTATAAGATACCTCGCCTGTATATTAATGTTACTATTCAAAAGACAGCCAAATACAGACGTAACGAACATTTTATTTCCTAAATTCATGTACTGCGAAGGCAACGCATCACTAGCCGTGATAAGAGCCACTCGGTAGGATCGCGCAACTTGAATCTTTTGGTACAGTCACTTTTTTTTACTGTATTCTTTGGCAGAAACCAAAGTCGTACTATTGCAACATAATGCATTACATTGTAATAACGCACATTAGAAGCAATGAATTACAACGTTGCGGCAACTTGAAGCCAACATTAGCTGCAATTTTTACCAATTTTAATTTTACAGCAACTTCTATTCATTTATTAATTAAAAATCTTTCATCTACTGCATTTAAAGTTACTTTACAACAACTATTCTTTAATTTTACGTTACAACAACCGCTCTTATAGTTGCAGCATACAATGTTAGAACATCCGCTCTTCATATCGCCATAAAAGTTGCCGTAACCGTTACAACACCATCCAAAAGGTCAAGTTGCCCGGTCCTATCGAGTGCAGTGGCGCGCGTCGCCTACTTCGCGGGCAGTGTGTAGCGCACGTAGGGCACCTCTACGTCGTTGCCGTCGTCGTCGTTGCAGCAAAGCTCAAGCACGAGAGCGCGCACGTGGGGCTCTAGCTTGCGCTTGGACACTTTAGCGACGACCTCTGACATTGGCAGACCCAACCTGCAACCGAAAAATAATGTTCAGATAAAATTCAGATTATTTATTTCATCATTGGACACATATTTGCCGCTCAGACATGTCATTACATTTAATGCTACCACTTCACGCGCGTATAAGGCGCTCGGCGAGTGGGGCCGGTCAACACACGCGTCAACAACTCTAGTTGCCACCACTAACCACTTTGATCGTGGCAAAATGAGGTGATGATGAGGTGAGGCAAACGAATTTGAGTCGACGTGAGCAACACACTTCACACTCGCGCTCACCAGTATTTGCTACACTCGGGAGCACACAAGGTGCCAGCATAAAAAGTAACATTACATATACAAATAGCAAAATTAAAAAATAGCATACTCAATGAAAACAACAATCTTACTAACAAACAAGAAAGCAAAACAAAAATCTAATTATTAGCATTATTTTCTTAGTGAACTGCTTGTTCTGGAATCAGCTGACAATGACAACAGTTCAAATCGTCTGCACTAATGGACTAACTAGAGATACAATTCTTATATAACAGTGTTAAATTATCAATTACAGTATTGTTAGCGCTTCTGGCTGGATTAGGATACATTAGTTTTATTAAATTTATTAACTCTATACAAAAATACGTGTAGACTATTTGAACTGTAGACATTTTGGACCGCACTCCTTGTTTAAGATACTCTTCTGTTGTATAGTGAGATTTATTTACTAACACAATTCAGCTTGTTTTTAAAAGATTTATCATCACGTATTTTAACCTATTCCACGCCAAGACCATGTACTCATGACAAGGCTGCAGCCGACATTCTCTGCTATAGCAGGTTACTGCAGTAGCGCGGTTCACTTGCTGTTGTTGGAGCTGCGGCGGGGAAAGGGTTAAGTTCAAGTGGTAATTCATAATAAAACTTCACATTTTGATGCAAAATTAGCTGTTGCACACTCTGACTAATCTTGCCATAACTACATTCTGGCTAGACATGCTATAACCCACACCCTGGCTAATCTTGACATAACCACAATCTGGCTAATCTTGCCAAAACCACACTCTGGCTAATCGTGCCATAACCACACTCTGGCTAATCTTGCCATAATCACACTCTGGCTAACTTTACCATAAGCACACTATGGCTAATCGCGCCATAACCACACTCTGGCTAATGTTACCAAAACCACATTCTGGCTAGACATGCCATAGCCCACACTCTGGCTAATCGTGCCATAACCACACTTTGGCTAATCGTGCCATAACAACACTTGGCTAATCGTGCCATAACCACACTCTGGCTAATGGTGCCATAACCACACAATGGCTAATCCTGCCATAACAACACTGTGGCTAACCTTGCCAAAAACACACTCTAGCTAATCTTGCCATAACCACACTCTGGGTCTTCTTGCCATAGCCACACTCTGGCTAATAGTGCCATAACCACGCTCTGGCTAATCTTGCCATAACCATACTCTGACTAATCGTGCCATAACCACACTCTGGCTAATCATGCCATAACCACACTCTGGCTAATCGTGCCATAAACATAGCCACTCTTCAAATGTGAAACAGTGACATCAGCGGTTGCTATAAAACGTAATAAAAGGCTTCTTAATAGCATTTACTTTAAAACAGTCGTGTAAGAAAGTGAATGTGGGCTGACCTCTCGATGCACTTGGGCTTGGGCATGAAGAATGAGTAGAGCATGCAGACGCCCTGCGACAGCATCGTCACCTCCAGCCGGTGCTGCGTCTTGAAGTAATCCAGGAACTCCTGCAGGGTGAGCTCACCCTGAAGCTGCAATGAAAAGCACATTTTGATGTCAAACATTTATAACTTCGTACCTCTAGAAGAGCATCTAGACAAATTTTCTCTTTCGCTCTGCTGCCGCTCTAGAGATTCTGTAATATCTTGACATCTCCTAACCTAGTCGAGCAAACTAAACTTCAAACGAAAATCAGTTTTAAAAAAAAACTCCTATTCTTTGGTTGATTTTAGAGTATTTTTATATTCTTGTTCCGTCTCTTCTTAAATGCATGTGTATATCTACGGTAATTGTAAAAAGACATGGTTCTAAATGAGAGTATTTACTTTTTGCGCTTTTCCACCTCTGCTTTTCTACTAAAAGGCCACTCAGACTTTTAGTAGAAAAGCCTTCTTGTTTTAGTTGCAATGGCATCCCGTTAGCAGGAAAGATCCTCTCTGCGATCCTAAGTGCGGTTTCAAAAGTTTTATGCTTCGTCTTAACTTGTTTGACTGTTTACTGTTGACTTGTTGGTGTTGCACCTTTCCACGGTAAAAATTAGAAAATGGCTTGTGATTTCCCACCGGAAATTAGGTATTTTCAACTGGTCATAGATCAAAGATGAATATGCGAGATGCGTTCAGTATGACTATATGTGTTAGTGATTCTTTCTTTTTTCATTTAATACCTATATCCCCTATGAAAATATGTGTCAAAAACAAATGAAACGCAAAAATTCGAACACCTCCTCGCTGTACGGCGCACCACCCGTGCTGCTGATACGAGTCGTAATAGCGCGCACCGTCGACCGCAGCTGCGGTTGATCTGAGCCAGCGGGTTAAGAGATTTTAAAAATAAACGCACACAGTGTGAAATAGGTGCGGTCAAAAAGTTAAGTTAAAAATGAAGTATTTTCAAACTGGAAAGGACAACTTTCCGAGCGAAATTTTGAACGGGATTCACTTTTTATATGGGAACTGTCACATACGGTAGATAATTAAATAGAAGATGAGTGGGTTAGGGGTATGGTAATATCTACAACTGCCTCGTGCTTTTTCATTAGCACCATATTAAATAGCACATAAATAAATTGTGAACTAAATACCACCAACGCACGCAAATACACTCTGCCTCGTGAAACTATGTATAACAGGTCATGTCGGCTGATTGACAAACGTTGTTGTTGTTCAGTGCATCGATGCAACGTTTGGCAACTTGCATGTTGTGGGCGTAAAGAAACACATTCGACGGCAAGCAGTTATACATCCTGGCCGTGCGACACAATGAGGATTCAAGAATCATCGTCTCAGTAGTCTGATGTTGACAACATCAAATGGGTGTGCACTATTCAGCGAGCTTACGTCGAGTGTGCCGAGTTCGGGACAACTAGGAATAAGGGAGGCAAGTATCTACATAGTCATCGTACAGTATTAGTGTGGGAAGCCTACCCACCAGGTGATATAGAGCAGTGGATCTCATGCTGAGGAAAGTTGTAATATTCCACCCTACTGAAGAGCAACTGAATGCAACAAACCTCAAAGCGATCCCACAGGGTCCACTCTTTATCGTAATATGTCTGCTTGGGCGCCGCAATGGGCTCAGAGAATCCAAAGAACGGCAGCGCGAGGTTGACGAAGCCATTCTTGAAAATGGTGAGATCCCTGCAGCCGGCCGCCAGCTTGTACAGCTCGATGCACACCAGGCCGGCCACCACCGACGTGGTGGTCGCGATGGCTGGGATGATCTTGCCCGCGATCAGCTTGGAGCGGTGTCGGTCGGCGGGTGCTATCTGCAATGTTCAAATCAATGATTAAGGAATACGTAACCTGTAGATGGATGCTGCACGTTTGACGTTGAGGACCGTGAGGACCAGGGGAGACCATCATTGTTCAAAGACAATTTTCCAGGTACAGATTTAAAAAAAAAAATTCACACCTAGTCAATACCTGACCCAAAGACTGGCTCGGACCTCAGCCAGAAGATAAGATAATGCAGCCAGTCCTATGCGAATGTAGTTTAATATTGCTTCGACTTTTGCGAAAGATGTGTTCTTCATATGCTATAACTTAAAACACTTTTTTATGAGATTCTTTGCCGACTTAATCGCAGCCTCCCATAAACCCCCGAAAAGTGAAGCACAAGGTTGTGAGAAATTAAAATAAATTCCTGCATTAGCAACAGTCTCTTTGAGCGAGCCCAAGTAGAACTGCAGAAATTACCTAGTTCATTACACGCACTAAAATCTAAAATTGCCAAGCTCTATGAGTAACCTACACAATCTACAGAGTAATCAGAGTAATCTAAAGAACCGGTAAACTCTGGAACGCTCTCCCTGCCCAAATATTTCCCTCCATGTATAGTCTCGAGCCCTTCAAGAGGGGCGTGAATAGGCACCTGTCAGGCTGGCATGGCAATCGCAACCCCCCGCTAAAACTGAATTTCCATGGGCGTCGTTAGTCTCCTTCTGGGTGGATTGGCGCCATATGACGCGCTCTCAATAAAAAAAAAGTAAACAATTTAAAGAACTCGGAATTAAAAAAAAAAATTAATTTATTTGGTGCCATCGAGCGCAAACTACTTCTTATATAGGTGGTAGTGAAAAAAATCATGCAGATGGTATTTTCTGTAGCAGAGTTTGATATTTGCATATCCAACTCATTGGAATATGAGCAGCTGCGTCGAAGGAAAAGACAGTACGGCAATGTTTTGCACCAATAAGTTTTCAGATAATGTATAAGACAAAAGGTGAGATATGTGACCTTATAGTTGGTGGCGCGCAGGTTGGACGCGGCTACAATGAAGTCCATGTGGAAGTTGGAGTCGTCGTCCTTCTCAAAGTCGAGCGGGGTCACCCTGAGGCCGGCCAGCTTGTTCGGCGGAGGCAGCTCGTCCAGGATATTCTGCATCTATTACATACATACACAAATCTTACCCCTCTTTCCTGAAGGTGTAGAGGCAATCCAATGCCATTTGGTACACTCTTGGCACATTTTTTCCTTCATCCACTGATTCTGACAAAGATCAAAATTGGTTCAGAGAAACCGGTATTAAAAAGGTTACTTTAATGTTACAAAAAACCAGGTTTGGAAACAAACCCATTATTCTATAGAACCAATCCAAAAACCTTTTTGAGCACGGGTCTAGCCGGTATGGACGCGAACCAGTTTAAAAAATCCACAGACTTTACGTGAACGCAAGAATGGTACCATTGACAATGTAACTTAGGAAAATATTAAAAAAATAAAGTCATTTAAAAAAAAATATTTTTTTGAAATACACAAAATTTAGAATACATTTTTGAAAAAAATACATAGACGACAGTAAAGAAAGGCCACCGGTCAAGGCCAAGGACCCATTAGGGTTACTCATAAGGGGTCTATTGTATTAGATGTTTTGGTTAGAAGCACATACACTTTTCAGGATGTGGGTGATGTAATAATGTTATTTTCTACATATTTGTAAATTTCTGTTCAAACATTTACATACATTTCTGTTCACATATCATTTATATCGAAAGTAATCGCCGTCGCCGTCTGATAGACCGGACAGTCGTCACTATCGGCGTCGGAATTCGCATTGTTGGCGAACCACTTGGAAGTTCCGCCCAGAAGAGCCTTGGCACTGGTGATCTTCTGATCGCGCCGCTGTTGCAGTTCGGCTGGTACGGGACTGTGCGCGAGAAATTCGAGTTGCATATCCAGAGAAATGCCGAATTTGGTAACTTTCAAACCATTAACAGCCACGATGGCAAAACCGGGCACATACTGACACGTTAGCAATAATCTCTTCCACGACACGGATTTACATTGTACGTCGTTCTCGTCGAATCCCATGATCTGGACGTCGATTCTGCTTGGCATGGTTTGCGTGTTTGGCACCTTAATGTTGAACACGCCCGGCGCCGCCGTTCCGTCATTCATTAACTTGGTCGTCGTCAACACATTATCTCGAGTGGCGTGCCACGCCACGACGGGATTCTCTATTTTGAATTCTCTGTATATTTCGAAAAACCCGCTAGTTTGAAATATTATTTTCAAATCGTTAGCAAATTTCGTTAGCATGAATTCACGAAATAACTGTTTGCTCGGTTATTGCCACCAGTAGTCCGCGGCCGATAACAGCATAACAGCATAGATACCCGATGCGTCAGCTGCAGAGACTCGTCGTCGAAAATTTTCACTCGCTGATCGAACTTGAATTGATTGTTCACGAAGGTGCCATAGAAATTCGTCACTATCGGCTAACGAATGGCAAACGAACGTTTGTACGAGTACTGTGCGAAATGTTCACGCCTCATCACTATCTTGTTGAGAGACGTCTTCAGAACGTGCAAACTTTTGACGTTTTTGACGATAGGCGAACCGTCGGGCATAGAGACGTCTATGCGAGCCATGACGTCATTCATCAGAGACGTCAGATGTTCCTCGTCGCGAAACAATCCTCTGACGGGGGCGGCCTCGTACACGGAATTGAGCGAAACAACTTTCTGCTCCTCTTCGCGATGTTGACGGTGTAGACGCGAAGACGAAGACGGATTCGCATTTCGGGAATCTCTATTGATCTTGGCAAAGGCTCGATCGATCGCACTGCCGCTGCCGCTTCCACCACCGCCGCCGGAACTCTTGGAAATTCGAGAGTGCAACAATTTACTCGTCGCACTTTTACGAGAAGTCTGCTGCTTGTTCTTCGACTCGACTCGACTGCGCTTCTTCTCGACCGGTAGCAGCTGAGACGGACTGCTCGATCGCTTCCCGACGCACGCTCGAATCATCGGGAACCTCTTCCGCGACAGCTTTCTCCTTTTTTTTTTTTATTGTTGTCCTTATCGTTCAATTCGTGTTCGTCGCCTGCGCCAGACTCGTTCTCGTTCACGGCGAAGAATTCCATCTTACACGTATAATTCTCTCAAACGACAACGAACCGTCTCGCTCGAAATATGCCACGACACTGACGGACGCTCCACGGAGCGCGTAATAAAGTTTATATTGTATAATTTTCCGCACCCGAGTTAGTCCTGGTCAGTATGACCATTTTGCCTATGATTACGAAATGTTTATAGCACATGAACTTTGTTTTTAAAACATCCTCCATGTGGCGTGTATTTAATAAACTAACTGATTTATTACCTACTAATTCACAAACACATATTATAAGTTCTCGCCAAGCCCCGCCTTATCGTCATTCACGGGTTACGAGCGAGCGAAAATATTAAAATTTACGAACTTTAGGGTCACCGTGTGTACGAACCGTAAACCCTACGACGGAAAAAAAATTCCTCTCGGTAGCCCAACTCCATACCTCGAGAGCTTTTTGAATTTTGTCTGTAACCATCACAGTTACCGAGAAAAATATTATTTCGAATAAATGAGCCAAAACATTTCACGATTTTTTTTGTTTTTTGCAATTTTCAAAAAAAGTATTAGGCCACTATCAAAATTTCGAAGCGTAGAATACGTCTCGATGAATTCTGCGTCGAATGAGCTCTCAGTACCCTCCTAACCCTAATATATCTAGAACTATTCGTAAAATATCGTCAGCGACAAAAGCAATATATTAGACATTTTCAATGTCAAAAAACCTGAACCGCAAGCCTTAGGAACAGGATCTGCACGATTCGGGTAAAGTAGCGAGACTCGAGAAAGAACAAAACTGGTTTGCATAAGTTCGTAGGAACCATGCAGAACTGGATCCTAACCGATAATATTTTTTTTAAACTGGTTTGCGACAATACCGGTAGTCTCAAAGGTTCACCGAACAGGCTTAAAAAAGCAGAATAGAGTTTCAAACAGGTTTTCGGTCTTTCTTAAGTTGTACAGTGTATCTTCTAAAAGCTTTACGCTCAAATAGAGAGATATTCGAGATATCTTTCTGTCATAATGACGCTGGCAATTTTGCTTTAAAATTTTGTGAATTTTGCCTTATCCTGGTCATAATCATCGTGGTGGTTCTGTTGCATCTGAGCATCCGTGACGGCAATCTTCACGCCGGAGCGGGGGCTGAATTGCGGAACCTGAAACACAGAAGATACCAAAATTCTATTGAACGATGATTCTAAGGGTACAATTACAAAATTACGGCATGTTTAGATAAACCTGTAGAAAGTTTGGAAAGTTCTAACATTTTTAACCTAACCCTAAAACAAAGGATAGTTCTTTATTTACAATTGAAGCAGAAAATATTTGCATATTTTTCCCTCTTTCACCCTGAAAAAAAAAACATTTGAAATTCACTTTTGGTGAAATCTTCGAATGTTTCGGAAAACACATTACCCCATGATCGCGAGGTTTTTGAAATTAAAGAAATCATTTTGGTGTTGCTAATACTTCAATCTTTCAATAAAGCATAAGGAATTTTTAATGGTAAAGGAGCGTCTGCGAAAATGATTATTGATAATCATTTTTCGACATTGCAATTTCACATAAATTTTCCCATACTAATTCCGTCATTTCGCTCTGAGTAGCGCTGGCGAGAGGTTGAGTGTATCTCTCTGCTTCTTTTCCAGCCAAATCGTAGTTGAGGGACATATTGATTTCTTACATTCTGAAAACTTCCGGCTCCTCTCGCAGCGACTTTATCGGATTGTCCAACGTTTCAAACAGAGTGTCCTGTTCATGGTCACGGAGACGTTCGCTAGCTACGAGCTTAGCAAACGTACTGACGTTAGGTCAAAGTCACGTCATAGATAAGTTTTCAAAATGTTGTTCAGCGACCGCGGTAATGTAAAAAGTATTACATTGATTTCTACTTATCACTAAAAAACTACTTATTTTATCACAAGGCTGTTTTCCAAAAATTATTCAATGTCGTTCTGAATGTGTATTTGTAAAATTTCATCAGGCTAGCACAACAAAACTTCTGGCATACCTTTACAGTGAGGGCGATGCGCGCGATCTCCTCCCTGTCGCTGGAGGTTGGCAGCCCGTAGAGCTGCGCGCGCAGGTTGGCGGCCGCCACCACGTAGTCCAGGTGCATGTCGTTGTTGGTGTCGAACACGAGCGGCTCTGGACAACGCTACACACAACACATCAACAATGTTTTAGACTACTGCACCAACTTAACCAGCTTAAATTATCACTTCAGGCCTTAGGGACTTCGTGGGACCAAGGGAATGCAATAGAAAACATCTGGGTGCTATGGCTATGCTGGGTACGTCCTGACGGCTATAAAATAAAGTATTTTTTTATGGAATCTGACACGGAAGGCTACATCACCTAATGCACCAGTTTTCTAGTACCAGCGATGTCAGCCTCAACACATTGATAATTATGTAGGTAGGTGCCTTGTCAGCGCTTCCCTCAATTTCAGCCGGCTACACTGAACTGGACGAAAAACACAAACTATGTTTATAGCCGTTTCAAACCGGCCTACATTAAGTGCGGAGGTACCGACCCAGGCGGTTTTAACTCTACCACCATGTAATGAGACTTTCCCTCTCATGACAGTTTAACGGGGAATCCGAACTACGACCAGCGTCAACGGTGAAGTGGTCACCCATTCAATACCTGACCTCACTCGGCAGTGCATAACTTCGGTAATCAAATATCTAATATCGCAACCACTGAGCTAACGACGCTGATAAAGGCTCGTAGGCACAATGCAATACAGACCATGTTCCATAAGATACATTTACATCTTTTAGTTAGATTTCACAAGAAGGTGTTGAACTCGGCACTCAATGGCTTCACCGAAACATATCCGGGCCCATTGGCAGTAGAAAAGGGTGTCCATCGAGTTCGGGACCACCA
>WYDE02008461.1:0-13143 GCA_009867175.2 Adela reaumurella | reverse complement strand
TTAGACGTATAGGCATATATTAAACAATATAAGTATTACAGAAACCTGACCATATATAAAATCATGTTAATTTGTTTTAGATATTTTTATGTTAGTACTAGGCGTTCCTAATTAGTTGTCCACCACTGTAGATACAAAGATCACTCACCGTAAATCCTCTGACACGGTTAATCAGATATGGCAATATTTCTTTCTTCACGTGCCTGAGAGGTGCCACCAATACTAATGTCACTGTGTCCGATAAAACTGAGATTCGGGAATTGTAAGCTTCTCGTGCTAATTTAGGTAGCAACAGACAGACACAGATTAACAAATCTAGTAAGGAGATAGCAATTTTTTTGTACTTCAAACTGTCAGACTGAAAACAATAACTTTAATTAATGGCGGAAGTTACAGCCCTCAAATTAAAAAATCGGAATCTTTTCTTTATTGAACCGGGTAATATTAATCGATGAGGAAATGAGAAATGAAATAAAATCTTCCAAATTCCTATAAACAACGAAATTTGTCTACTTCATGACGTAGACAAAGTTTGTTGTTCCCCAGTTGATAGACAAAGTTGTGGCCTCGAAGCTCATCATTTGGTTCGACAGCATACAGGTACTTACACCCAGTAAGTGCACAGCAAGCTCAATACGGCTCAAATAAAATGTGGCAGTAGGTACCTACTTAGTCACTTTTCAGGCACCCCTTTCAGACGGCTCTTAGGTATATATTCGGCGGCGCAAAATAAAAGTAGGTAAAATGTTTATACATACCTACCTAGATTGATCAATATGTCAGTAAGCGGGTTTATGAAAGGTCTTAGGTAATTATGTAGGTAGGTATTTTACGGTGAATGCTTCGAATAAAAACAAGGTCAAAGTGTATATCTAGTACAGCATCATCTCATCTCTGTTACCTAGGTACTAATCTAAATTGCCTCAATGTGATTCAATTCAACGCTATGATAACACTAATGGCGAGGCGCGCGCGGAGGAGGCATATCGTCGGGGGCTATTACGGCATAACAATCGCCGCAACATCATCGATTGTGCGTGCGTACAGCGTAGGTAGAGGGAGGGCGCCTCACACAACACAATGCTCGCATCGGAAGGGAAGACAATCTGCATCGCGAAGTGTTCCCTCCCCGCCCGCCCGCGATCCGCGGCGCGGGGCGGGGCATAGGCGGAATGCGACGTTGCCGCTCCGCGCCGCGATCCTCAACTTCCGTCTCACTTTCGCTCGTGGCGTGCGCTCGTTCGCCCGCGCCCCGCACGCATGCGCACCGCTCCGTCCGCGCGCCGCCTGCAACATTCTAGGTTCGTTCGCACTCGCACATTCTTCACGCCGCGCGTCGCACCGCCGCAACACCGACGGACCCACCTCAGCCAGCACCGTTAGCGCAGTGCAAACTTTTTTGCCGCATTTTTGTTTACGCTTTGCATAATATCGAGGATTTTATAGGTTTATGGACAGCAGATCAAAGATATGCCCCCGTGCATTACAATATTGACTGCTATATAATTACCTATTAGGTTATTATCTGTTAAATAATTTCCACAAACTTTTCAATGCAAAATTATGCGCGTGGCTTACTTAGTACAATAGGTATTTTTTGAGGCATAAACACAAAATTCCTTTCTCGTTTAGTACCTACCTAGTCTTCGGTTTCTTATTGACCGCTGATATGATTGATGTTTTAGATTTTAACATTAATTCAGCTCCAAATGACTGAATTCAATGATCTTGAAACAATCAGAAGGCGTTCGTGAACCAGCCCCAATACCTGCCCATAAATTTTACGTTTAAATTTTTTCCAATTCTGGCATACTGGAGCACTTTCTAAATGGCGGCACTGTCTGATCGGTAGCGAGCGAGGCGCACGACGGCACAGGTAAAACAACCCGTGTCAGTCACTTTCTATTATTATCCGTTGACATTCCATCGTCGCTCGTCCGTCGCGTCGCTCGCAACAAATCGAAGACGCGAGCCGCTCCCGCGTCCGGATCCGGGACTCCGTCCGGACGAATCCCGTCAGAAGAACGCGTCGATACTCTCCCCCTCTGACCTCGATCCACGGAGATGGGTTAATGGTCCATTAGGGGCTTTATGGGAATTTGCACGCCATAAAGGTGGCTCGTTTTTTACCATGCGAGAGAGAAGGCACCTTTGCTATGGTGGAAGATGTTTAAAATGTGGATAATTATTTTGATCGATTGTAGAGACATGGGACAGTTTTCTGTGATACGCGTCACAAAACACGTGTGTACGAACCTGTAAGTATGGTACCGCAGGCGGACACGGGTGAGACAAGAATGCCTGATAAGAAAAGAATAAAAGGCACAAAGGAAGGAAGATAACCCTGTGTCGCCGCTGAAACCGGAACGCGAGGCGCCGCTGCCCGCTATAGGTACTGCCCTGCTGTCGTGTGGAGAACTAGATGAACACGGGCGTATTATTATAGAGATAGTCATAATATTATGTCCTTATAATATAATAGGCTTTCCAGAATTTCAAAATTTCATAACGGGACTCTCATCTAAATTGATTTTTAATTTGCAATTGTATGAAATATTTAAAAATGTAAGCCAAAGTCATCAGTTTGATCAGAATGGAATAAAACCAATGTGTGTAGTGTAAACTGAAATTTTTTACGATTTCTTTTTATAAAAATACACCAAAATAATCAATGATTTTATTAAAATTAACTATGCTATTGAGCGAGCTTAGCGGCCCCGCAAATTTAATATCAAGTGAATCAAATGCACAGCTCCTTACGAATTGAACCTTGTGACTTGGTGACATTGAAGAGCGATGTCAGGTTGTCCATGCCTTCCAATATTAATAAAATTATATTAGCGGCACAATTCGCGAGAATAACCTTATTGGACGACATCTGTCGACGTAATCTTTGTGGTCCCTAACCAGTAGCGTTTCGTTCTATTGGGTTAACTTGAACTCAACTCCGTCGAACGCAACTCGCATTGTTCCGTAAGAAGAACCGGATAACTCGTTTAGCTGAGTTATGCAGGGCAGTTATATGCGGTACACCCGCGCTCAACCACCCCTCTGATAACCACAACTCGCACGCTGCGCCGCGCCACACCGCGCCAATCGGTGAAGCGGCGGGGGAGGGTGGGTTCAAGGCCGCGCCGCGCGTCGGATCCGTCGCGGCGAGGGCTATTTCGGCCGCTGCGGAGCTATTTGCGTTGCAACGCTGATCGTGCACCGCCTGCGAATAACCGCAACCCTCCCCCCCCCCCCCCCACTCGTTGGCGCCGCGCCGGTGGTGGATGAGGCTTTGATTTGATGTTTGATGCACGGTCATAGCCGTTGAAGTAAGAAGCGTTGTAGAAGAAATTTAAATATATAATTGCCTTTTGAAGTATTACCCATCTATTCTACTTTGGTTTGCATACGTTCAAAATTACTTCTTCCCTCAGAATATTATTAGCTCTTATCAACGCTGGGCGACAATTATCAACGACGGACTAACCTACGATCTCTCGGACCAGTGAGGGAGGCCCGTTCCCAACAGTGCTGTAGAGTACATAGAAGTTTTATACTTTTATTTTATACCTTGACTTAATTTCGAATGTTTCCCAATATCTATGATTTGATTACCCAGTCTCGGCATGTACAGCTCAGACAAATAGGTACAGAACTAAAAAAAAAAGGACATGGAAGAATAACACCTAAATGCAATGAAATATTAAAAGGTCCCTACTCATGAATGAAGAATAGAGCGAGGAATAGAGTGAATATATATTGATCTTCAGGACTTAGTAACTCGCCATTGTAAAGAACTGTAATAAGTTATGGTTAATTATCTAAAACTCCATTCGAATAAGCCACTAAGCCCAAGACAAGGTCGATGATTGACCTTGCAACCTGCAACCTCAAGATCTGCAACAGTTGAACTTGCGCTTGTAAACTTATAAAAAGTTGCCCCACTTGGCTTGGAACGCATAAGCGTTGGCGTAAGTTGGCTGCTCGTGCTGCGTTGAGCCGTTATTGTAGGTACATCCGGTGACTTCTGCATGCTCCCTACTTATAGGGTCCAACTGCAACTACCATTGGATTGTTCTGCGAGAAAGAAAAAAGCAATTTATATTTAATTAAATGTTGAATCTGGAGATATATTTTTTATGCTCCCTGACATCTCGTATGGACCACCCAGCGATTACATTGAAACACAGTAGTAATGTGACAAAGTCTGACCATTGGTTATCGCTTTGCCCACAGACCGAACTATGCGGCATAAAATGGCGTAAGCTCGTGTGGAGCGAGGGCGGCGGCGGAGGTGAGGAGGGCGCGGCGCCCCTCGAGGACCCCGTCATCAGCAGCTACGCGCGCTGCCTCGCCGGGGACATCCTGTGCGTGTGGCGGCGCGTGGCGCAGCCGCCGCCCGTCAACGCCGACCCCTACGACATGGCCGTGCCGCCGCCGCCCCCGCCGCCGCCCCTCTCCCTCAGGGCGGCCAAGGAGCTGTGGATCTTCTGGTACGGTGAGGAGCCGGACCTCAACGGACTCGTCGCGCCGGAGCTCACCTCGTGCCGTGAGTACACACTTATCTTGTCCCCTCGCACTGCGCTGCCGAAGCGTCATTCACGACTGATCATAAATGTAAAATCCTGGACGAAGCGTTCGTTGCTGAGGTAATTTTCCGACAAACCATAAAATCTTTAGAATCTCTGCGTGAGTACACAGTTTCGTAGTTAATTGTTTTTACTAGATAGATACTTTTCGCGAAAGATGAAGTGCTATTGAATGTTCTGCTATTTCACCGTTGCTAACTAGAATTTAGAGTAGATGTGCACTGTAAACAGTGTAAAGATATCTTTACTGGAAGCAGCGATAATTATAACTGCTGTTGGTTTATTTATAACGGTCAATGAAATCATTCGTATCCACCTCATATCTTTAGAGCGTACAACCACGCCTGGGTACCGTACCCGAAATACGCTTGCGACCGAATGCTCAGGGGTCTTTATCAGTCTGTGTTTCAATAAAACATTTCCGCAAACGATAGCGACCTCAAAGCGGAGCCCCGTGTCCCTCTCGACCCTAATTAAGTGGCGGACCAGGCCCCAGCAAATTGTCCCCTCATTTGGGACCCGCCTATCATGTTTTACGCTCGTTTCGCCCCGGCGCGAGATGGGGCGCCTCCATCTCCGCATCCATTGAATTGTTGGAGCGAGGACGAAGGACTGCTGATAGCGGAACGCCCGCCGGAAGAGCGAGGGAACCTCGCGCCTCGCCCGCTCACTGAATGTCTAGACGCAGCCGCCGACGCGAAAATAAGACAAAGAACGAAGCGATGATTTGGTGCGGCTGCCGTTTTGCAATTTTTGCTCCTTTTTACCAGGAGGAAGAAAATTTGAATAGAAATACTGCCTACCTCGAGAGAGAGAACTGTATTTGAAATGTCTTCGTTTTTTATTTTCGCAATTTAACAGCAAATTCACAAGTGATAAAGAATTCATTACACATTTTTTAAAAGTTATTTACATTTAGTATGTACACTCGTGTATTTTCAAACCGTTACATTGGAAAGAGACAAAAATCAGAAGTCCGTTTTACTACAAGTTGGGCGTCTATATGACAGAAAGAGATCTCGAATTTGTCTCTATTTCCGATGTAAAGCTTTCAAACAATATAACTGTACTGTAACGCTTTAACTATTTTCTTTGACACTTTTCATAGTGCAATCTTTGAGAGCAATACCACAGATTATGAACTACAATTCTGAGATGGTGTGGGCGCAATGGAGAGAATGGTGATAGAATGCCCAAATAAATATACATTTGCGTGGAATGTGGTACCGTCCTAGGCGAATATACAAAAAAGAAAATACGTCAATAGGAAATCCACCGGAAAATATTATTCATTGACCTGCGCCAACCCTAGCTTTAAGAGTCCTTTACAGATTTCTCTTTCATACAAATTTCTAATTAAAATGTCTTTAAAACGGAAAGATCTGTTGTAACGAAACTTTTTACACATAAGCAGAACCCGAAATTGTAGTAAGTGTACGATATAGTTTATCTAAATATATGGTGTAGTTTGAAAAAAGTTGATATAAAAATTTCCGTTTGCGATGTATATTACGATGAAGATTTTGGAATTACTTTGGAATTGGAATAATTCTTTTGTGACAACTGTTATCCAAAAACTTATCGTACACTTCCTACAATTTGTGAGTCTGCTTTTGTGTAAAAAGTTTCATTACAATCGGTCTCTCCGTTTTAAAGAAATTCTAATTTGAAAATTGTATGAGGCGCAAACTGAAAGGGCTTAACCCGAATCAACCGTTTCTTCCCGCAGGCGAACATTATTCGTAAATATTCTCACATAGGTACCTACCTAGTATTTTTCTACTGACTGTGACTGCGTCCGTGCCATATGTGGGTGGGTGGACACTCAGCCGGGAGGGGTTCTTCTCCGCCGTAAAGAGCACTCGTATCTAATAACGTTATCTGCTTGACTCGAGACGGGCTGGGGCGTGGCGCGGCTTCACGCGGCGGCGGCGGCCTCTATCTCCGCCGCCGCTCCGATAATCCAACACTCAAGTACCAAATATGTACCTAAATAAAGTATTTTCTGCTTAGCAGAAGGCGGAATTTTTGCCGAAGGGAATTTCTTCCAGGTTCCACGAGTTGTTTCTTTACCAGTGTGCTTTGGATTTTTAAACCGATATTTTTAGATCAGGAAAAATCATAGATAAAATCTTTGGGAGGCTGTCGTGTTTATTTTCGGAATTACACCTAAACTAACAAACAGAATTGGGTGGTGGGCTCTTTCAGAGCCACGGCCGCCGGTGGTTGACTTTGGAGATACACGTACTTGAATTTCATGCCGCAAATTTCGCTAAAGTTCGCACGGACGTAAACTGTATACTCGTAAGTCACGGCATAAACTGTATACTCTATGTATATGTTATTCCAGGTCATAATATACCACTCTGTAAATTTCAATTTTATCCGTATTCGTTCAGCCGTTTAGATTTGATTGAATAACAAACAAACGTCAACTTTCGCGACGCAACTTTTTGTAAAATACCCCCCTGTGCCCAAATACGTTTAATCAAATTCACGTCAAAAAACTAGAAAAGATAGAGACCGTTAGATTTTATTTTACTATTTAAGTAATGTACCGATTGATTAACCAATTAACAAAAACTCGATGATTTTAATTTGATTGAATTAAAGAATCAAGGTGTAAGATATTTTCATTTAATATAAGCTATATCAAGTCTATTGACTCTAATGTCAAATGGAACTTGCGGAAAATCATGTAGGGAGAGATCCCTTAGTGGAATGTATATCCCAAATCTGACGTAACAATGTTATTCATTTTCTCCACGAGTCAGTAAGACGACTAGTGATTTTCTCCGATTCCTAAAAAAATTAAGGGAAAGCGTTGTGCACGTACCTATATAGAACTGTGCGGTGTCTCGGACGGGCGGCGCGGCGGCGGCGGGGCGCAACAGGCGGCTCCGGCCGACGACGCAGCCACCCCGCAGACCGATAATCTCTTTCGGCCGCGATATCGTTATCGGGCGTCGCGGAGAACGGAGACGTTCGGCGGGCGACTCGTCCCTTCCGGCCGAACTACTCGCTCACGGACGCGGCGGCGGCGGAGGCGGGCGAGACGAGAGGCAGCTAATGCTGTCGCAAATGCTCCTCTCTTGCCCTTCCGTTCCGCCTCGAACTTTCCACGTTCGGTAGCTGTTTGTGGAGATTATGACCGTTAACCATTTTTGATCGGGAAACCAGCCAGCGGAAAGTTGCAGAGGCTCGGTAACATAATGTCGAGGAGCTGATCTGATAACTGGTTGGGTAGGCGCGTGCTGGAATGGAGGCAAAGCTCTTGGGGCGTCTGTTCCCCGGCCAGACGGATCGATGTCATAATTCAGGTGGGTGGTTTGATGAGACAAGCGTGCCCTCGTTGCATGCTAAACACGTCACGCTCCAAGGTCGGCGTGACGTACGATTTCAATAACTGTATGCATCTCCTCCGACCTCGTTGCCGCCTAGATGCGCGCGCGCCGCGCGGCTTCGTCGACGTCACGCGCCATCGCTCACGCACAATGAGATGCTCCATGGCAATGATTCGTGTCGTCCTCGGCGACCTTCCGCATGCGCGGGCGCACACGGGAACCGTCTATATATAGCCGGTGACATAAATTTACATGTGCGAGGCGGAGTCTCGCTCGCCTCGTGAAAATGCGGGAAGTATGCATGTTTTTTTTAGAGATTTTGAAATTTAGATGAGCGGTCGTTGATCTAGCGAGAAGCGAACAAACCGTGGTGATATAACCGCGAGCGCGCTTCTCATGATGACATGTAACTTGCGAAATCTTGCAGGTGCGTGACGCACACGCACCAACAGAGCCCTATTTTAGACATTCGATGTATTGATGAGGCGGGTGATGAATGACATGCCGACCGAACAGGTCTTTTACGTCCCTTTTAAATAACTCCAAATTGTATGTTTTTTTAATACTTCGATAGGTTGTGATTTACACTACGTCACAACTCGAAAGACTGTTTTGCCGGCCGGAAGTTGTTCCGAAGCAGGCGGTGTGTCCGCAACCTTTGTTGCTCCCTTTACTGTGAGTTGTTTCTCAATCAAAGTGAGAACCGAAGTTCAACAAAACTCTTATAAGACAAAAATACATTTTTCACTGGGTATACGACGACGTCGGAGTGGCGGATTGAATTTGTTTCTAACAGTTATGTGGGCAGGAGTTAGTGTAATTTCGCTCAAATAGTTGGACGCCCAATTACTTCAGCCTTGCGAAGCAATTTGCTATGGGCGTCCGCGCGCGCGCCCGCGCGCACTAATCGACTAGTACCAGTCAGTACGATTGAGAGGAGAAACCAACGGCCGTTTTAATCATCTTCTTCCGTGACTGACGCCCTTGACGGCGACAATTCCCTCTTGTCTGGTTTACTGTTTACCGTCGGGCACCTGGTTGTCGGAGTGTCTTGGTTTAGTAGCTAGTTTCATGCTATATAAAAATTGCGAGGTCCACTACGAGTAACTCCAACGGAAAGACGTACACTGCTGGACATAGGGCGCCTCCATGCACCTCCACAACGGGCTCCTTCTTCATAGGTGGTCAGTCCTAAGCTAAGTCTTTCGGTCGGTGGTCGCCACTCTAAAAACTTCTATTTCCTTCGGCTATTTGTTCGACCAGCTACGATGCAGCCACTGCCACTTTGACTTGCTAATCCCCGGTTATTCGAGCATCGAACACTAACGGCGGCTTCGAATGCTAGGTGCACCTTCACATTATGTTGAAGGAACCCTAACTGTACATTTGCGGGAAAGATGTAGAGACATTCTACAGGTTGGCAAACCCTGTAAATAAAGTATTTAGTGGTGAGTGTTCTTAGTGGTAATCTATATATGCGACACGCTCGGCGCTCCGTCGGTCGCTCAATTATGACTTAGTCTTACCAAACCTATACAAATATACTTTTAGTAAGAAGACATAGTTTAAGTTTACAGTTGACTTCTGCAAAAGTTATCCTTCTCTTCACGATTTTTGACGTGATAAAATAAATGCGGGTTAAACAAATAAATGATTCATTCACTCATTGTTAAGTATAAAAGTATATATTTATTTTAAGTAATTACTGTTAAATATCAGTTCAAAAATCATTTATTAATAAGATCATAATTACAAAATACAACACTAATACAACATTAACAATAACAGGAGTAAACAAGTGTAAATAAAGAATAGAAATATATAAATAAATAAATAAATCCGTTTATTTTGCAGGTACAAGTCCCAACAGAACCACTAGAATGAAAAGACAGAGCATTAAAAAATACAGTTTAAATGTCATGAAAACATTATTAAAAATAAATTCAAATAATAACAAATAAAATTCAAATTAGTAGGTACAATTTTAATACATTCTAGAAACCTATACGCTTCATCTTTTATGGAACTTACTGGATGATGGTGTCATGGAGCAAGTAGAACATAACCTCATTAAAAGATAAAGAAAAAATATTATTCATGGTTCGTCCATGAACGCTTTATTATTTACTTACATTAAGATGAAGCTATAGGATATTAACTGTTTAAAATTTCTATATGGCTTTCTCATAAATAGCAACAAATCTCTTAGACGTAAGCCCTTTTAAACTGGTGAATCTGGCAGTTTATAACTCACATTAAGACGAGACTGAGGTTGATTTTCTCCATATAAATTCGTCTTTCGGGATTTACGTTTTCCCAGCCCCTAAACGTAGTCTGATTTATATATTTTTTTTACTGTTGTAATAAGGAGTATCTAGTCTACGTACCTGTTATTTTTTTGTCTTGATATACTTAAGCAATGATTTAATAAAGCATAAAGAAACAAAAATTTAAAAATTTCAATGTTTTGTATGAAAAACTAATTTGAATTTATCTCCGATATCTTATATTTTGTCTAATTAAGAAAGTGACACGTACGTAGATTGGAATATCCTTGTTACAAAAAATAAAACATTATACAAATCGGACAACGTTTAGGGGCTGAGAAAATATAAATTCCGAAGGTCGATTTTGCAACCTCTGTCCTCTCTTAAGCTTTGCACGAATATCTCGTGATTGTTCCGATATTCCCAAAATTACCCGCATCGATACGTTCCGGCGTTTATAAAGACATTATAATATTTACATAAAAATCAGCCAAAAAACCTCAAACAGTACCGCCCTCGATGTGATTAATTAATGCTCTTACGATACAAAAAAAATACGAGAATATGAAGTAAATATCCAGTCCGAACTTAACGGTGCGCCTTCAAGACGCTGAGATTGATGCTACGGGTAATATGAGTCAGCAATTACTTTGCGATTATTATTTATAAACGAAATATGGTGAACACATTTGCAGTTGCAATTTAATCCTATTTGCTCTTGACAAATGTTCCAGGCGTGCGGTATAACTCGTTTCCGAGTTGACCCTAATAACTTTGAAGGAAACAAATAATCTTGGAAATAATTTATTAACTGTTACTTTGCAGCAATTTTATTAGTTCCAATGCTGTGGAATATCACATACGTCTCAAATTAAGTAATCTTTTACGGCAAGTTCGCAGCACCCGTAACCGACGCGCTTGTATGAAGCGATGTGTAACGGTGGATGAGGCAAAGGATGTATGCCAGTAACTTGTTAAATGGCGCTCATTTGTCTCTGCCTATCCCTCCAAGGAAAAGGCGTGATAGTATGTATTTGTGTACGCCTGTATTAAATCATACACTTCCTCGGGAATCAACTGACTTAGAAGTGTCTCCTCAATCAAGGCGTCTTCCTTCACGGGATTTTCAGCAGTCATATTGTGCTCTCAGTGGAGATGACGCCTCCCTGCTGAGAACCCTGCTATACTCGCCCGCTCGACTATGCGCGCGTTGAGGAGTATGTGTGGAGTCACAATGAAAGACAGATTGAGAAATTGTAAAGTGCGAGAGCGTTGTGGTCTAAAAGAAGAATTAGTGACAAGGATTGAGAATGGAATGCTTCGGTGGCTTGGTCATGTTGTGCTTCGGTGGTTCGATCATGTTGGAACTTGGAAGAATCAATAATATAAGAATAACGAAAGAAACTTTTGGAGCGAATGTGAGTGGAAGAGTCGGTAAGGGTCGCTCTAGACGCACGTACCTAGAACAGATCGATCATGTTCTAAAAAAGGGGCAAGTACGCAGTACCCGTAACCGACGAGCATGATTAAGAATATTATATGAGTGCAAGAAGCGGCGAGGGCGTCACGATCGGAGCACGTGGAGATCCGTTGTCTCTGCGTACCTCACTGGGAAACAGGCGTGACGCTATATATGTATGTATGTAACACCCTTATGTAAAAATGTGAAAACGCAGACGTTAGTGTCATCACCACTCGATCCGGTACAATGAGAGAACTCCGCCGACCGCCTCTTTATAAATTCTCGCCTAGACATCAATAAAATTGACAGGCAGAAACAATTCACACGTCACAAAAACGTATACTCATTTCTGCGCGCTAAGTGCCTTACCGTGTCCCCGCCGATCCATTACAAATTATACATTCAATTATTACAATGCGCCGATATAACTTTCATAATTAATAATATAAAAACGTTGGTACGACTGTCTGTTATCAAAAACGTACCGTTATGTGCGGCATTGAGTCTCTGGTATACGAAATCGCTAAGTCAAACCGGGTTCCCACGACCCCGCTAACACTAGGCGAAATCTATCTACCGCCTCAACCATCGCAGCCTCACTCCTCGATAGCTTTCACTGAAAACTCACACTTATATCCCTTAAGTTGAGGCTCCATTTCTAACAACCGTATCGTGCTACATGGACCCTTCGGCTCCGACGAGACACACTCGGAACATTATATTACACCTGCGATTGTGTAGGTGCATTGACCAATCCACTAATAATAACGTGTGTCGGTATGTGTATGCGTGTCATCTACCAGTAGGAAGTGATTCGCCCGGACAGGTGGGCGCTTATGTGTGCGTGCGCCTCCGCGTGTGTGAATGTCAGAGTTTAGATCTGGGATGGGTGATCGTGAGCGTGTGGTCGAAGGAGTCAGGTGAAAGTTGAATTGTGTTGGTGAGGTCTACGCGTAAGCATTGGAACTTGTTTTTGTGTGCGAGAGAGTCGGATTGTGTTGGTGGCCCAGAGACGCTTCCTCAAGGCGTGGTTGAGACAGGTTGCACGATTTCGCGATAGCATCTGTGTATAAGCGACTTTATTGTATTTAGCTTAATTCGGCTCGTGTATTTCGACTCTAAAGCGTAATTTATAACGCCACATGTCACCGTGACGGGAATTTTGCTATCTGTGTTGACACTTTAGGATAAACATTCAAATGTTTATTCAAATTGTACACAGATTCGGATACATATAAATTCAAACGTGAAAATTTGGTTATGAATTGAAAAAAAATATGTTTTTTTAATTCTTAAATTCCTGTCAATTTCTACAATTCTTTCTCATTCGTTTCACAAATAATATTAGATCTTTTAGAAATTAAAAATATTTTTAGTGTCCAGTCGCAAAACGCGAAAAAAGGGACCCTTATAGGATCGCTCTGTTGTCTGTCCGTCTGTCTGTCGGTCACACGCAGATATCTCCAGATGTACTGAACCGATTTCGATGC
>WYDE02008351.1:0-13145 GCA_009867175.2 Adela reaumurella | reverse complement strand
AAAAATTCCCTCCTTGATGATTTTAGTTACTTCTCCCAAATATTTCTTAAAAATTTGCGGGCTCGCTTCGCTCGCCCAATAATGTCTCAATAAATTCTCCCAAATATTTCAAGTTTGGTGGGCGAGATTCTGTGATTACATTACAATCGTTTATTTCCTTCCACAGGTACCGCTTATTTATTATTAAATTTTAAAATAAATCAGTTTTTTACATACATTCCATTGTTAAAAATTTTGAGAAGTGGACGATTGTTATCAAAAGTAACAAAAATTGGAACTGTCATTGGTCAGTGTGGCCCGAGTGTTATTTTTGATTCCTCAATTTTGCCCGCCAGTTAAAAAGGTTGGGCAGCCTTGGTTTAGATCATATTCTTCTCAATAACCGCATTTATTCTTCTTTCGTGACGCTATTGTTTTACTGACCTAGGACTCACTCCCATTCCAATAAGTGTATGGACGAGAATGCTATTAGTTATATCATGATTAGCCATTCCAGCAGTGCGCAGAGAGGAATGCTGTGTCTCCATTTCACGTACTGATGAACCTCTCTCTCAAGTACATGGATGACACCATTAAGACGATTGAGAGCGATAGGATACGACGGACTCCGACCAGACCATGGTCGGGGTCAACCAACTCGCGGCCTGTTCTTGGGAACTCTAGTCAGATAGTGGTCGGGGGTTGCGAAGGCGGCTAGGACCTCTTGGGGACCATGGGGGAAAGGAATGGTTTCACGCCCGCTAAGCTCCCACTGCCTATGGCCGGAGTTTCGAGTGAAATAGTTGTCGGACTTGAAAAACTTCGGCCCAATGGCTGGGAGCTATGATCAGATCGTTGTCGCGAGTTGTGGGTACGGCTCGGACCTCTTGGGGACCATGGGGGCAAGGAAAGGTTCCATGCTCCCACCCTCTGTCTATGGCCGAGGTTTCGATTCAAATTGTTGTCGGGGTTGAAAAACTTCGCACTATGGCTGGGAGCTATGATCAGATCGTTGTCGCGAGTTGTGGGTACTACTCGGGCCTCTTGGGGACCATGAGGGCAAGGAAAGGTTCCATGCTCCCACCCTCTGCCTACGGCCGAGGTTTCGATTCAAATCTTTGTCGGGGTTGAAAAACTTCGGCCTATGGCTGGGAGTTTTGATCAGATCGTTGTCAGGAGTGTGGGGACAGCACGGACTCTTAGGTAAACCATTGCAAGGAAAGGTTTCATGTCCTCCTCCTTCGGCCTGTGACTGGGGCTCCAATCAGATCGTTGTCGGGGTGGCAATACTCCGACCTATGGCTGAATGCTCGGTCAGGTCGTTTTGGGGCGCTAGGCGACGACGTCTCGGACCGCCTGGAGAAAGTTTCGTCGCCTGAGCTCTGGCATATGGCTGGAGGAGATAGTTATAAGATTATTATATCCTTGCGGCTGATCAGGACATCTATAAAATAAACTAAGCTCGTTCATAGTAATAAACGGAAACAAATTCCCACACTTAGTTAAAATGTTATAAAAAAAGTGAAGTTGCTAACAATTTGACGTTGACAACAACGTCACCCAATCTTAGCTCTTTTTTCCAATGTTATCCCTTTTTCCCAATGTTATCCCTTTTTCCCAATGTTATCCCTTTTTCCTAGTGTTATCCCTTTTCCCAATGTTATTCCTTTTTCCCAATGTTATGCCTTTTTCCCAATGTTAGCCCATATTTGCGCAGAAAAAAGTATTCGTTTGCCCAACCTTTACTAACTAAGTCCACAACATTCTTTCGTTGTTTATACTCCACCGCACTGATGCCTGACTTGATTGTACCAGTTATTTTTTCTTATGTAGATTGGAGATGCCATGTAGGGAAAGAATGCAGAAAGGTGACAGTGTGGCGGACGAGGGCCCCTTCTGACCTACTGACTGCCGCCAGGAGGCCTATTACCAATAATTACCATACCACTCGTCTCTCTCGTTCCCTAAAGCCGAGAATCTAGAAATATATTGATTGATCTGTGTGCATATAACACCCACCCAATGAAATATGTGAGGTGTATTAGTGGAGCCATTCATTTAAAGAAAAATCTGAAAATATGGTTCTTAGGGTTCCGTCGCAAAAATTACCAAGAGGGCTTGCTCGGTCTGTCCGTCTGGATATCATAGAATGTTGTGCTGCGCATTTTATTAAAAAAAAATCATATATATTATTTAGTTTTGTGCCTTAGATGTTAATGCCCTAATAAATAAGGAATAGGTACTCATCTAGTTTTGTAAATTCTTTAACATATTTTTATCTAACACTTTCTGAAAATAAATTCACAAAACAGAAATACTTAATGCTATTTATTATTGGTGTACATACATGGTGCTTCAAAAAGAAAATTTAGTATTATGATGATGATGTAAAGGGGTGTCACGATGTTTTACGACGACATACATATATATCCGTCTTCAGAGGTAACATGTAATAAATAAAAAACACATTATATCCTTCGGACTCCGAAGTTCTGGCAAAGATTATACCTACAGGTGAAATTTGGGTGAAACACTCCCTACCTACTACCCTACAAAATCTTCCATACCTACTGCTTTAAGGGCCCGTGCGTCGGCACCCATGCCACCATGTTGCGCACACTGACCAATAAAAACAAGGCTATGGTGCGCGGCGCGGCGGTCGCGCGTTTTGTTATTTTTTCCAGTTTTCCTTAAATTTCTCGAAAAACAAATGCTCTACGGAAAAACTACACGATAAAGAGTTTAATACATTAAAATATCTTTCAAATGACTCCAAAAAATAAGATAGTTTTCACTCAAAATTCTGAGATCTTGAGAATGAAAGATTTTTTTCTAAAGCTATTTTTGAATTTTTTTTTCTGTGTTTTTAAAAGACTTTTAACAATTCTGCCCGATAAAGAGTTTATAATGGTACCTTCTCAATTCACTGTATTTTTTTTATGCTTAAAGTGTTTCTGGGTACTTCTTATTTCGCGATGAAAAATTGGACGATTTTGACGCGGCTTAATAGCCTACTTTTCTCTTCGCCGATAGTTGCGTGCGAAAATGTACCTAAACGTGCGAGCGTAAAGTTGTTATTATTTAAAATCTTAATTCGTCCGTATGTACATTCTCATCTGAAAGCTTTACACTGAAAATACAGAAAAATTCGAGATCTCTTTCTGTCATATTGAAGCTGACCATAGAGTAAAAGGGACTTCTGAATTTTGTCTCTTTCCACTGTAAAAGGTTTGGAAATACTCATTTTTTCACTAATTTTCACAAATTATAAAATACGTTACGTGCGCGTTTTTGAATATTTGGCATGGATAATTTCCCATCGGCAAATTGGCTCCCTTGGCGGGCAAGATCTATCAATTTATGGAAGTGAACTTACCATACATACATACATATCACTCACGCTAAATCCCGAGAATCGGGGTCAGTAGAGCAATCCGAGAATTGCGAGAACTCCGCTGAATTATCTGCAGCACAACACCGACCACCACATTTCGCAAGATGATCTGACAAGACATCAAGCAGCATGTAAGGCACGAAGACCCACCTACTGCATGACTTGGTAGACGTACCGTGCCAAGGTGAGCCTGTCGCCCTTTAGCACGGCATCTCGTCCTTATCCCTTAGTCGCCTTTTACGACACGCATGGGAAGAAATGCAGTGGGGTCATATAGCATGAACTCGAGTAAGTCGGCATAGATATAAGTGAACTTCTTTAATCTAAATTGAATCCCTTGTTGAAGGATTCTACGATAATGGTTATAAATCACTCGATAGCCCACTTGGATCCCTCGAGTAAAAATGTAAATAATGGTGTTGCTACGAAAATCAATAATAATAAAGGATTTTCGGCGAGCGTTAAAGATTTTCAACATTTACACATATCACAGCCGAAGCCGAACATCCTACTGAAATTCTATCGCTAACTCCTCATGTTCTGAGGAACGTAGGTAATAGTGCTCTCGAAAAATCCCGTACTTATGAGGCTGTAAATAGCGACGAGTACGTTACGTAATATTTAAATCCTAAGTCGAATATAGTTAGTTATATTTATAATTAATTATAATTATAATTTATTACCTGATAATAATTAAGTTGAATTAAAAATATATAATAAAGTTATAACCAGTGGCAACTCCTTAGTGATCGTGAATTATGCCCCACCCTGTACTAGACTTTTACTAATAGCGAAAAATGCTCGTCTATAAAAGTCTAGTGAATAAGAAAACGAATGTTCCATTACCTACATTCATGCCAACGTCTATATTGTCAATATGCAACAATCTACGTATTCTTAGCCGACATATTTATTTAACCTTCAATAAATTCATGAATGAATGAACACAATAATATGCAAATTAGGTAGCATATGTATCTGACTGATCATCATCTGCCTACATACAAATATAAAACCTTTTCGAGCACGTTCTGACGTTTCCCCTCTAACTTTGGCAGCACTGAGAAACGCCTGTTGGTAACACTACGCAAGAAACCGACCAATAAGATTCTGCTTCATAGCCAGAGCGCAGGCGTTCCAATCATAAAAATTATCTTCATAAGACGTAGAGTCAGTCAGATCAATCCGCTGTCGACTCCAGCTCGGCGCGCGCGCAAGCAAACAAAGTAGCTTATTTATTATTTATTCTAATTTATTAAATAATATATAATGAGGGAGATTGTGCATATCCAGGCCGGCCAATGCGGCAACCAGATTGGGGCTAAGGTAAGAGGCCATTTTCAAATTTAGCACTCTGTTGTATATTGGTGGAATCGAACGTTCTCTGAAACCAGTTTGAAAATTGTAAATATCGAACATGGCATGTCAATTAAATATGCCCAAATATGGAATCTTGAAATGTTCTATGTTTGACACTTGGCAGTTTAACTTTAGGTTACATTGAGCATAAGTTTTATATCCAAATTGGGTCAGCAAATATTACTCTAACTTTTATGAATAAATGATACAAAATCCAAGTTTATTGTAAATTGGAGATCGTTTTGTTTTTAAAAGATGGTTTTTAATGATTATTTACCAATTAAATGCTTTAAATAAGTTTTTCGGATGTATATATATTCTTTGACTTGATAAATAATGTGCGAGGCATATTTTATATAAATAAAGAAAAATTCCGAAATCCTTTTTACTCTAACCAAGGTCGGCCGTCAATGTGACAGCAGGAGATCTCGAATTTGTCTCTATTTTCTGTGTGAAGACTTGAGAGTACTTACTCTTACTACCTACCTACCTAGTTATATACTCGGTATTATATTTATCCTAAATTTTTTTTAATAATATCTAATAATAATTTTTCGCGCAAGTACAACAGTTTTCACTTATCAAAGCAGTTCATTACGTTTTAATGATAGATAATAGAGTAATCTATATTTATATGCAAACACGTAACTCAGGTTATTATGGTAATATCTATCAGAGATTGTGCAGCAGCCTACGTGATTTCTCAATATAAATCTGACTCATCCCACTTGAGCGATTGTGACCTGACCTGGCTATACATACATACATATACAGGTTACATGAGTAAAACGTACCTACCTATCAAGCTATATATAACAACGTGGATACAATCTTCGAGAAAATAAATTATTGTTGTTGATTTTATGATTTCTCTTAGATTACAAAAACTGAATGATTACGAATTATTTTGTTCAGCTCTTTTTCAGAACTTTATTAAATTTTGCACTTACGATGATTCTGGGCTGCGTTCGTCGTCGCCACGAATAAATTATCTAATAATTAAAAAAGGGAGAATTCAACATTGTGTATTTTTATGTAGATAACGCCGGCACTGGGGTAGACCAAGGCGAAAAGATGTCCAAACGTCAAATTTAATTGCCGCGATTTAAATTTTTCTTTAGTGCTCCCTCACCGGGAGCATTCGCCTATAATCTATCTAACGTTACAGATTCGAGCATTACGCATTACATGAGCGAGGGAGGAGAGCCGAGCATTACCTACAGTACGCAGCCTGTAATAAATCATACAATCTGTAATATTTTAATTTAAATAACACTATCGAATTATTATTGGCGCGTTTAGCAAAACAGACGCTTCGTCTGGCATTGTGGAACTAAATGCCCAAAAATGCTCAAAGTCTAATCTGTATTGTTACATTACAGACAAATACTCGGCAATCAGGCCACTCAGGCAGGGAGGCAGTAGTGTAACGTAATTTTCAAAATCTAATGTCAAATCCAGCGGTACTCAACCCGCGCCCTCTAGAAACTAATCAAAACCAAATAAATTTTGAAGACGAATGGAACGTATTTTTTAAAAATTTATTTTTAGTTTTAAATTCCCTCGATGTTTGTGGGAAAGACCATTGAGGCATTATCCAGTGCTGGATAACTTATTTGTGGCGACTATGAACGCAGCCCAGCAGTGAGTGCGTTAATTTCGGGAGACGATTCAGGAGGTCAAATGAAATAACTTTTCTCTCTTCAACTTCTCTGTACCTCGACAAAAGCGTTTAGCTTCTTTTTGGCTAATACAATTTTAAAATGTGCTATAGATACAATTTTATTAGCAACAGCTTTCATTCATGAATCACTTATAAAAAACAAATAATTATCGGATTCCGCGGCATTGAATGCAAGTGGAAACGAAAAAATCTCTGTTTTTCTATTTCTTACATAGTCAACCGGCATGGGTGCCTGTTCCCAGACTTTCGAGAGAACGTCAGGCTCAGCCAATAAAACCACTACTCGCGAACCCACGCTCAGATATAGGCGCCGCCGTGTCAGCTATTCTATGGCGGACAAAAAACGCTGCTGCTTTTCAATTAAATAATTGTTCAGTCAAGACTAAGAGTAGAGTAATGTACAGACATGACATGACACAACAACTAAAAAAAATAGCGTTTTTTGGGCAATTTAATTTTTTTTTTTTAATAAAATTAAACCATTTTTGCAGAAAAACTCACATCCTAAAACAGATCTTTATACATAATTTAACAATAACATAATATTTTTGTTATCTCGTACCCTTTACAATATCTTCCCTGGTTCATCCCTTTTGGAAATAATTTTAAAATTCTAGGGTAACACTACTCGGGTTGTGGGTTAGCCTGGTTTGTAAGTGCACGCCCCTTACTCCAGAGGTAGCTACCTGGTACGTGCACAGTTTTTCCAGATTTTAAAATCTTGGTTAAAATTTGTGCGCTAAATTACAATGCAGCCTGTGAAGGAAAATACCCTGAGGAAACCTTGTAACAAAACGAATGGTCTATAGTAAATAAAGGTTAACTGGAAGGTATTGCCTCTGGCAATAAGTCTGCCTTAAGTCCGTCTTCTGCCAAACAGAAAAGTGTATGAACACTTCTCCTTATGCACAAACGGTGATGTGTTGCAGTTGATATGCAAGTAATGCGGCTAAGTACTTACAATGATTGTATGGACACGTGAAGGAAGTAAGGCAGACTACAAGTAACGGTACTTTTATTAGAGATAGGAGTAGTTCTGTAGTGTACATTGGAATATTTTACGGTTATGCTATGCAATGCATGTCCGTATTAGCTTTAGTGAAATACAGACGGAAAATGTAATGAGAAACTCGATGAAAAGAACTCACATTTCTCATGCTGTTAGAAGTGGCAAGACATTTGACAGATTTTATAATATTCCATAGGTACTTGCAAAGCTTAAATAGTGAAAAAAAAAAGTAATTTTGTTATGAAAATGATTACCCCCGTCTTTACTTGTATTTTACTGTTGATGGTATAAAAGTCACCTTTACCTGTGTCTTTATCATAATCTGTCTTAATTCCAGCAAATTCTTCGAAATCGTCTAAGAGACTTTAAAAATGCGAATACGAAGAACGCTATCCATTGTCTTCTACCTTTGATTATTCCTCAGTTGATTCATCCATTCTGTCTGTCTTAATCAGCAGTGTTCAGCCAACCAAAAAGCGTGTTATAATATTTGCATGCAAATGAGAAATTTCTAAGATTAGTCTAGTTAGCGCCATGTTTGTTGGTTTCCAATAAAAATATCGATGAGTCTAATCGGTAAAGTTTTGCTGTTATCGTCCACTCGATCGCTGCCAGCTCTCCATCGACCACAAATTGCTACGTTCAGTTTAAAACACTGTAATTAATGGAGAATTCGATCCATATCTGATAATTGGGATTCTCTGAGCGCACTGTAACTCTCGTGGAAGTGTCCAGTTTCTCTGTGATGCGATGGAAACTCTTTTCTTTATTAGTGAAATTTATCAGAACCACATTGTTGGAGAAGTTCTATGAAAATGATAATTTTGTCCATTTTATCTGCGTTTCATCGAAGTTTGTGGGAACGACCATTTAGGCACCAATTTATCATCCATCCATTCATCCAGTGCTGGATAACTTATTTGTATAAATATAAGTATAACTATAAGGTGGTAAGGTGGTAAGGTAAGGTGGCCAAGTAAGGGTAGTACCTATGCCAAATCGGATAGTTGTTACATACCAATAATTAGTATTGTTTAGTACTGACCGACTGTAGTCTTTGGTATTTTTCGCTTGAGCAACGTGCTTATCAAAAATCAATATTCTGTTTCTGTTCAAAGGAGGCAAACGATTAATTTGTGTTGCCAAGAGCCGAGAGCGTTGGAAAAAATTGAAGAGGCGTATGTCCAGCAGTGGACTGTTAAACGCTGATGATGATGATTATTAATGTTGTGTTTTGGAAACTCTGTGAAAATTACGTCCTATTTTATTTAGGTTATATCAATGAATAGTGACACCGATTGGCTACCAAAAACCCGGATTTGACAGGTCCTGACTTTTTTTCAGTGAGAATATCGAAAGGGACTTGTCCATGTTAACAGGCTGATAAATCTTGAACACTTAAATAAAACTAAATATTCGGGATGCTGTTAGTGAAATACAAACGGAAAATGTGATGAGAAACTCGATGAAAAAAAACTCACACTTCTCAAGCTGTTAGAAATGAACATTTGACAGATGTTATAATATTCCATACGTACATAATTGCAAAGCTTAAATATTGAAAAAAAAAATGTGATATTGTTATCAAAATGATTACGCTGGTCGTGTTTCTTATTTTTTCGGCTTATTTAAAAAAAAATCTGTTATTTTTTCATTTTATAAAATTTTTATAAAAATTTAATTATGTACTTCTTAGTTGGCCACCCTGTACCATCACCATCAAATAATTTAATGACATTATATAATGAATATATAATTAATTCTCTAGTATCCGTCGAAGACAGGTTTATAATTATATATAAGTTAATGTTATGGATTAAGTACTTAATGTTATTATTATGGTTGTATCACGATTCTGTCCAGACTTCAAACTGCATGTGTTTTCTATTACTTTAAAATACAGATAGGTACAGTACTATCGTCTGAAAGCTTTACACCGGAAATATTTACGAATTTGAGATCTCTCTCTGTCATCTTGACGTCTACCTTGGAGTAAAAGAGACTTCGGACTTTTGTCTCTTTCCAGTGTAAAGGTTTAAAAATACACGTCTGTACATTACCTATGTCCTACTGTAACTTACGAATAGTTTCACCAGAGAGTGCGTCTAATTAATATGCAAAATTTGCGCTATTGTTGGTTATTCCCAGAGGTATTTATTTATCTTTCTGGAGGTGTATTCGTAACAATGTAGTAGAAATTCGTTCTCTATTGTGCAGAATACAATACGAGTACCTCTTCTGCATCCGATGAATGCAGAAGAGGTACTGTTTGAGAAAAAAGATAAAAAACTTGTCAATAATTTTAATGTTTTTTTAAAGAAATCAGTCTTTGTTATATTTTTTATCTATAACAGAAAGAGATGCTTTCCGCCTAATCATTAGTTGAAATAGTTATAACCGCAAAAACCGTCTAAACCACAGCGTGGTTTAAATTAACCTAATCGTCTACCATTAAAGAAATAATTCTCGCAATTCGCTCTGGCTTCAATGTTGAGGCCCGGCCAAGCCAGCCAATGAGTAATGGCAGATGCCAATACAAAATCATTCTGTGAAAGTGATCTCTCTCTTTCAACTCTCTTTCAAGTGACCCGCAAACGGTTTTCTTATTTCACTATGATCCGCAATCAATGCGTCCCACTTTTTATCTTTCGATTGTGTTACTCTCTCGCGGTCTGTGAATTTGAAGTGATCTTTCTTGATTTATCATTCTGCTGTTAAAAAAGTACAGTCTGTTGGTTTAAATGCCATTGCATTGCTTCTCCGGAAGAGCTGACACGTCTGAGCGTAGATACATTAATTTCCTTTTTGTGATTCATCATGATTTCATCAGTCATTATTTCATTCTGTTTCATGTTATTATTGTTAAGAGTTATTATTTTAATGTTCGGGAAGGATTGCCTTTTCTTCGTTTCAGTGAATTGTGAATATAGCAGGCCAGCCAGACATAGTATAAATACTAATGTCGCACTTAGCGATGCCTATGGGAATGAGGCTCATTCATAGTCAGGGATGTCACAATGTCAATTCCAGCAGAAAAGTTGATATTTTCGCCCTTTTTTTAAACGACTTCAAAACTCCTAGTAGTAGGCACGTTGGGAGAAAATAATATTGCCACAGCGAACGCGACCACTGTTTCTAGCTGAGCCACTGATTTACCTTCTCGTAAGATGTCATTTTAAAAAAAAATAGTTTAAATCATCACACGAACACCAAACAGAATTTTTCTTTAGTAAAAAGAGAGACTACTTAGTTAAATTCTAAAAACATTTGTTTAATGAAATAATGAATAAATTGGTCATCGCTGTAAATATTTCAGTGGCTGAGCTGTACCTACCTACGAGCAGGTATGTCAAACCGTGGCCCACACATCAAGCCGATGACGTATCGCACAATACTTTCCAAGATTCTGCTGTGCATACATTAGATCATTCATTCTCCACTCCACAAACACTTATTGGCGGTGTGTTAATAAAACCGGGGCATTTTTTCTGTTCCACTGATTTACATAGTAATTTCAGGTGCAATTTACATACCCGCCTAGTTGGATAATGCTATGTTCTTTCCTGGAAATACCGCCTTTGTTACTGTGACGAACATGATGTCAGATTACAACATGTATGTATGATTTGTTATTTAGCGCTGTTTAGCGATATCTCTCTTAATCAACTTTTATGTCGTTAATAATACATAGAAATTAGACTTTATCAATGTTATTACATTACAAAGCTTCATGACAATTTTTACGAAGACGTATTAAATTACATAAAAATTAATAAACCATAAATTAAATATATTCGGCATTTTCTACTTACACGTTGGGTGAAGTAAGCCTTTGATTGTGGGACACCAGTTACGTCGACTAAAAGCTTCACGAGCTTCTTCAGGAAACCCCTGGCACCAGAGCTCCACGAACCGAGCGTTTCCACCGCAAACGCAACAAAATGAAAACTTTCCGCAAGTTCACCATATAAGTCACGTTTGAGGTTCTCCGCCCTGTCCGCGGCAACTCCGGCTTCCCTAGAGGTCCGCTGAATGTAGCTCGGGGCCAACGTATCCACAAAAGTGATATCTCACATCAAAGACCTTCCCTCAGCCCACGGCACGAGAGATATGCCGTCAGAGGTCTTGTTATCCCGCCGGGGATAGCCGCAAGGTTCCAGGATGCAAGGGATATAAAAATGTAGTTTCGGTTGCTGCTAACTTGCCCTATTGAAAAATTTAAATAACTTTACATTATTAAATATTTTAATGTAATTATATGCATTCTCTTTAAAGTTACATGTATTTTCTGGTTTTCGTTAAATGACTGACCTGTTTCTTGATTTAGATATTGAAGTTCCTCGGAATTGATGGATATAGAGGTACGGAGGAACGCCATCTTCAAATTGTGTTTGAAGGACCTCATACTGGTGAACGTACATTGGCTGGAAATAAGTAGAGGGAAGTGCATTACACATGTTGGCGACCTAGCATGACGGTTTTACCAGGCGAAAAAAAAATTTGAATGAAATGAGCTTTCCCGAAAATGAGACCCTGCCTAATCGATTTCCAGACAAAAAAAAACATTCTCCGTGAATTGCATCAAAATCTTTACAGGCGTTTTCAAGAAACCAAGTAAATTTTTAGCTCGTTTAAAGTAATCCTTATACATAAAGCTGAAAAGCTGTAACCGACTGTCTATCTATGCGACTGGGTGATTAAGGAAATGAAATGAAAATATACTTTATTTCACAATAATTCACAAAAGGCGGACTTAAAATCTAAAGACATTCTCTACCAGTCATACCTAGGATTGTGGGTAAGGTAGATGGGTAGTGCATACTAAATTAAAGGAATGAATCTAAATAATGATACACTTAACACCTCCCAGCCAAACTCTCTTAATTTTTGCTAAGTGGCTAAAGATGTGTGTGGTCTAGCGTTATCGTCATGAAAAACCACTGCTTTTCTATTGATCAATTCCGGCCGCTTTCTCTATTTCATGTTGTCTTGTAACTCGAGAACTACGCAATCAATTCACATGGGGTTTTCATTAATATAACTTATTCCGTAATAGCTGAGTGTTTTTAGGGTATGTGTCTACGCTGTATTCCTTGGGGGTTCTGAGCAGTGGTAAAAAAAGTTGCCGCGCGAGCGATCGAGCCGCGGGCGTTGCGCGGCGCATGATTGTGCTCGTTTCTCATGCGAATGATCGCTTCGCCGACCGTGTGTAGGACCGCTCTGCATCCCTTCTTTTTGTGCGTCGAACACTGCCAGTGGGTTTTCATGCCGTAAACTTGCTTTTTGGAGTATCTGTACCCGGACATGTCGATCTGATGGTTTCCGAGTTTTGATAATAAGTATGTTGGTGTACATGCAAAACAATATACCTAACTTTAGATAGAATGTTACATAAGGTAGGTTTTTTTTTAATGAAACTGACACGGAATGCTACATCACCTAATGCACCAGTTTTTCTGGTACCAGTGATGTCAGCCTAAAAACCTTTGTGAATTATGTAGGTAGGTGCCATATCAGCGCTTCCCTCAATTCCAGCCGGTTATACTGAACTGGACGGAAAACACGAACTATTTTTCATAGCCGCTTCGACCGACCTTCATTCAGAGCGGTGGTACCAAACCTGGCGGGTTCAACCCTACAACCATGTAAGGATAGGGAAGGGACCTACAGTTTAAAGTGAAATCCGAACCACGACCAGCGTCAACGGTCAAGCGGTCACC
>WYDE02008240.1:0-13145 GCA_009867175.2 Adela reaumurella | reverse complement strand
AATGCTGTGCACACTACCAGTCTAAATCTTCGTTTCTTCGGCTATAAAACGTACCGTGATGCGACGATCAGCTAAAAAAATTTTTCATACTATTTTAATAATTTGTTCGGTCACCGCTGTCATTGGGCGACCCGAGCGAGGGTCATCTTTGGTGGATGTTCTCCCAAGTTTAAATTCGGCGCAACAACGTGCAACTGTAGAATACGGTGGAGGATTTCCTCCTAAAGTATCCTGTAAGTCTTAATTAACTCGTTCAGTAGTGAAATTTTTCATGCACAGATACTTTATAACCGCGCGCAATTACATTTTCTCCATTTTCGACAACACGCTATGACAGACTGCAAATAAAAGACGTTCATCGAAAAATCATCGATTCATCGATTCGTTTAAAAACAAAATATATTTAAATACGTTCCTTTTTATTTTAAATCTAATCAATATTACAGCTTCACCAGCCAGTATTTACTTTTTTTAATTTCTCAAGAGTTTATAGTCATTCTCACTATAATGAACACTCTTAGTAATCTGTACAACGACCAAAATTACCCACAAGAATGTAACAGTGAAAAATACGGCCAATTTCCCGCTTGATTTACGCGTTATTCCCTCAGGAAGGCAAAATTTCACTTCGCGGGTCCCACCACGCCCCTAGCCCCTATGTCAACATCCCATTTGCCCCGGATAACCCCTACTTGTGCCAGTAAATCAGGCGAATAATCCACCGATAAATGTCTCAATCCGATTTTCCCACACATTTTCCTCTCATGTGCTCACTTAATATGATGGTATTTGCTCAATGTTACCCCGACTTCCCCTTCCGAGAAAAGATGCACGATAGAAAATGAGTTTTATTTCAACGGAAGAACGTTGTGAACTGTTCGATGATTAAATAAAGAAAATATTTTTATTTTCTATCTCGTTAGGATTTAGTACAGCCGATACACCATACACGGTTCGACGAAATTCAAACCATATGGCTAAACAATACGACTTATATTACTGTAATGATTTTGATACTTGCTTTATTTTGATACAATAAGAATTTAAGGGTAAGTGGGGTGACATTGTAACACGGTGTATCGGGTGCATTATTAGGTGATTGAAGGGTTTACTGTATAGGCAATTTATGTGACAAGTTTTGATAAGCCAAACGTTTAAAGGAAGACACAAGTGGTTTTAAATTGTACTAGTTAGTGATAGGTTGGTTTATTATTTTGTAAATGATCCGATTAAAAGATAGGTAGGTACTGTTTGTGTGTACATACGTAACATATGAAGTAAGTACGTATCGTGACATATGGTACCTACTGATATCTTCCACCATAGTTTGCCTCGTTTCAAAAAATCTATTCGTTGCGTCTTAAATAAGTAACAAATAATAGAAAATAAATAAATAAAATTTAATTGAATGGGTACATGGGAATAGTAATAGAAATATAATTTGAACAGTGTTAAGTATA
Organism: Adela reaumurella; assembly: GCA_009867175.2. NCBI lineage: Eukaryota > Metazoa > Arthropoda > Insecta > Lepidoptera > Adelidae > Adela > Adela reaumurella. The sequence goes on along the minus strand of WYDE02008240.1, from coordinate 11,685 downwards.
AATGCGCGTGAACACATTATATGTACCGTACGTTTGTGGCATAATTTTTATGGAATTTTATTTTTATTTAGGTGTAATATTATATTAATCTTATGTACTACTAATATGACTCTTGACTTATTCTTAAGACTATATTTATAACTTTATATTTATTCTTAATACTTTCTTCCACTGATGCTTCCATTTTTCTACGATCCTGTTTTGTAATAGGGAATAGCGGTGCTGGGTATATATAAATTGCATTTTCTTTAAGTTACTACTTTTCTTGTCTATGTTTGTATATATATCTGTTTGTTTTTCTAATAAATAAAATAATAAAAAAGAATAGCACCTACATAATTTTATTATTTCACAGATCTGAGGTATGAAGACTATATTAGGCAAATCATCAACAGCATCATCAGCAGCGATTATCACTTGCATGGGAGAATACGTTGTGAGACTTAATCTTTCGAGTGACCTCACGTACACAGTACATATTTAATTATTTAACAGTCATATTTTGTTTATGGAAATCTTTTTATGTATGGTAATTTATGGTATGGTACATTTAAAAATTACACAATTTTCATATATTTCGACTCTCTGTAGTCGCTTTCAGTGTTTGATTATATTAATGTAATATTAATCATGAATATTTAATATTTACAAATTGTATGGTAGTTTGGGATGTCAAATGATAATGTTATTGGGCGATATTTAGGCCGGATGAATGATGCTCGCTGAGGTTCCAGATGTAAGAAGACTCCAAGGTTCTTAGTTCTATTTCATTAAGTGGTGGGCTGAATGACTTTATGATGCGGACGGTGAAGCATTGATTGAAAGGACTTTGGTGGTTTCGGTATTGTGTCGGGATGGGAAGTGGCGGGTTTACCGAGTTGGATGTAAATCTATGGTGACTGATCCTAATGTGAAATGGGTTGATGGTTGAGCCTATGTAGTATGAGATGCAATGACATATGGAATTCATGACATAATGGGGATCGTTGTACGTATTAGTAATCTATGGTTATACCAACGCAGCGATGCAGCCCGACATCGGGTATATAGACATGAAGATACTTACAGGAGCTGCGATGCCAATACCCTGTCGTCCGGATAGGTGAACCTAAATATTGTGTTTGAAGAACCCAGAACTTTACATTGGCGATAAAGATGGCAAAGGAAGGTTGTCAAACCTGTAAAGAAATATTATTCCCATAGGTAAGGTACCAACGTATTTATTGATACATAGCAAGCAAACAATTTCATTTGGAAATTTTGTTCACCTCACACAATTTCATATTACTTACGGTTATAGACTTAAACCTTTCGCGTTATAGCCATCCATGTCAGATTATAAAACAAAACCTTTTAATCTTACAGGTCCATAAACAAAACTTATAAATTGATTACCAGGAAGATAAGATTAGAATCCGTAATGATTAGAAAGGATGAGTGATTGAATTGACAACGTGTAAGTTAACGGTACGCTAGACCAGTAGACGCTAGTTATTACTATAGAGAGTAAATCTTCCATAATATCGCAGATAGCGCAGCTTTATCGTTCAGGACAACTCTATAATTCAAAGTGCGACAATTATTATAAGACGAGACATATCCGTATGTCATACAACGCCTATGCCGAGAGAGTGTCCTATAAACCTCGCGGAGAGTGGGTGTCGAACCTGGTCAGAGTCCACCCAGTAGTGGAGCAGTGTGAAACCGCCAGATATATCGTCATTGTTAAGAGTTTTAAGTTAATATAAAGCAGCTCAAATGGCCTATTTAAGACGCATACTTTGGCTTTGGGTTGAAAGGCGCTACTATACAAAGATTAGTTCTTTATTACTTTATCCGCAGTCACGTTTTATTTTATTTTTTTAAGTACAAACAGTATTAAAATCTCTCCTGTAGATTATAAACAATATAATTTACCTATCGAAATAATTATTATTACACATTTTCATGGAGTTCATCTAAGGTGAAAATCACGCACGAATAGGATCTCTCAAACTGATTAATATCCCCTATATTGCCGAGCTTGAGAGAACCCGACTCTAAAGCGGGTCCGGGTTCGATACTCATTGAGACCACAATATTTAAACTTTGCAACTTGTTCAACATAGTGACTGACACTTCGGTGATGGAAAACACCTTGAAGAAGCTACAATCACGTTGGTAACAGTGGAAATTCTTTCATATGAATGAAATATTCCTGTGAATTCACGAAATAAGAAAGCGATATAAAACAAAAACCAAATGAACGCAAACTTCGCAATGGACGCAAATTTCCTCGACGCTTTCAATGAAAATATGACATCATGGGCAGTAATCCATCACGTAACTATTTTTATGAATGTCATTAAATATGTCTTTTATGGATAAATTTTTGATGCTCTTACAAGTAATTCTAACATTTAAACATATTTTCAATAGGTTCTCCATAACAGTACAACATCGTCTTATATGAGAGAGTTTAATAATAACGGTACTATTTGCAGCGTAAATTAAACAAAAAAAAAGATTTCTTCCAAAAGCACTCACCAACTTATAATATGTATTGAACGATAATAGGAAGGTAGATGCTTTGGGTTTTTTTCGGTATCCTTTATACTTTAGGCACCTGTTAACCCACTTGTTTCTAAATTCCATTGTTTTCTTGTCTCATTTGTGTTAACTGTTCTATCGTCGATGGCTTCTCTATGTCTAATCCTAGTCCAGTAGCTACGCATGCGCCAGAATGCGGTAGCTTTGTGCATTCTGTCCGGCTAAATAAACGTAACCGTACCTATGTCAGTTAATTAATACACGTTTAAGAGCTAATAAATAATAAGTCTGTTGGCTGTAATCATAAATCTTGTTTAAAATTGGTGCGTTAGCACGCTACATAGTAATCAGGGGTTAACACTCACTTAGATAGGCACGTAGTAAATTAATATGTTAACGTAGTACCTCCCTATAGTGGATATTTTTTTCCTAACGTATTACGTAAGTATATGTAAACTATGCAGGTCATAAATTTAAACAAAACTAATTTATTAATTAATAATTAACTAAAATTTGCAGAGAATATGCATAAGGCGATCTTATTGCACAATTTTAAATTTGCTTCCTACTAACGTTTGACTTTTAAAAGGGCGCTGAGGCTTTGTTTAAAGCGATTAATCTTACTCAAGAATAATAATAATAAGGGCTAAGAAGCGTGCCAATAGAACTAATTCGAATAAAGGGGGCGTTCAAAAATGTTTTCGCATTTTTCAAAGTGTTTTTAAACTTTAGTTTCATCAGTAATCAGTAATCATCCTCGCCATTTTTTTCAATACTTCTGGCACTAGGAACACGAATCCATCGTTTGCCAGTAATGTAACTGATGTCATCGTCCCACCTGGCGCATGGTCTTGCCACACTTCGCTTTCCTGCTGAGGTGAAATTTACCTAGAAGAAATAATTTCATAATAATTGTAAAATACGGTACACAAACATTGACCATAGGTTCTCAGATTAATTATATACTGCCTAAAAAACGATATGTACCTACGAGAACGATTACCTTAATAAAAAAAAATATTAAAGAATTTACAAGTTTTTGCAAAGGTAATTAGTTAAAATTTGAAGTGTTTTTTTAATATGAGAAAATTCAGAAAAAAAATGTGCTTTGGGTCGTAAACTTGAAGCGAATTGCTTAACGTATTGTAGTATTAAGTAGCTTTATGTTGTTTTAGTGACAAATTAGCCGAGCGGGCAAGAGCACACCTCTCAAGCGGGAGGCGAAGGTTCGATACCCACTTGGAGCACAATATTCAGTTTAGAATTTGTGCTAAATGGCCGCTGACACTCCGGTGAAGGAACACATCGTGAGGAAACCCACTTCCAAGCCGGTTGGTAACCGTGGAAGTGTATGACTAAATTCCTCTCATATCATGTAAATGAGAGAGGTCTGTACGTAGCAGTAGGGCGAACAAAATGGCTGCAAAAGAAAGAAAGAAAGAAGAAAGAATGTAAATGCTTTATGAATTCACATGAAGACAAGAAAGTACTGCGAAACTACGTCGTAGCGCCATCTAACAAACGAGATTTGACAGGTGATGATTCTTCCCAATAGAGATGTGTCTCCACATGACCCAGGAGCTGAGCATACTATATGTATGCCCGTCAGGTGGACGTAGGAGAAGCGGGTATTCCCGACGTATTCAAACAGCGCGAAGGGTCTCGGAAAGAGCACGCACCGGTAGAACTCCGGGGAATCATTGATAATTATTATAACAGCGTCAAGAGGTGAAGGGGTCGGCTGTGTACACTAATCCGTTACCCGGCCCGGGGTACACACCGTGCGTCTGTGGGGATAAGTCTTATGGGATAACCATCACTAGGTTAAGTCAATTTTGAATATTTATAAGAAAATAAAGAAAATTCTCTGATATTTATTAAGTAAGCGACCATCATGCTCAACAAGAAAATAAACCATTCTTGATTTCTCCATATACAATGAATTAAAAATAAGATGGCAACTTTTTTATGGAAAAAGTGTCATAATAAAAAATGTTCTGAATACCGTCCATCGCGTTTGAGATAACACGACTTGGGTGAGTTTTAAAAAGGATTTCATGGTTGCAACGATTAATTATTTACCGATTGCGATTAGAAGAAGACTACTAAAATAGAAATCGGCAATTACGATACCGATTATTATTGTACAATCTATATAATATTATCTACATGAAACTACTTACATTGTTGCAAAATTATTACATTTTCAATGGCCTATATTAATTAATATTTTATTACGATTTCCTTGCGCGTAATGCAAAGTACCTACATTTATGCAATTGGTAATTAAAAAACCAACATAGAACGCATTCTTCAAGGGGCTTCATATAAATAATTCCGAAGTATGCTCGGCTCGGTCATGTTGGAGGAACGGATAATAGAAGACTAACGAAAGAATTTTTGGAGCGAATGTGAGTGGAAGAGTCGGGAAGGGTCGCCCTAGACGCACGTACATAGAACAGATCGATCAGGTTCTCAAAAAGGGACAAGTGCGCAGTACCCGTAACCGAAGAGCATGTATGAAGAATATTACGAGAGTGCAAGAAGCAGCAGAGGTGTGTCAGGATCGTGGCACGTGGAGATTCGTTGTCTCTGCCTACCCCACCAGGAAACAGGCGTGAAGCTATGAATGTATGTATTATTCAGTTTCGAAATAATATGGAAACGTAAAATAACCAATTCACCGCTATGTATTATTAATCGGTAATGGGTAAATAATCGTGTTTTAAGATTAATAATAATTTAACGAATAATCGGCGATTAATCGAATCGTAATCGGTGGCATCCCCAGTATTTACAAAAGCTAGAGACCGACCTAGTTCGCCATAACATTACTAGAATACAACCAGAAGTGCCATTTAAGCCGGCTGTACTCGTAAATTGTATTTTTAATGCTTTTCCCATTGAATCCAACTAAAAACACAGCTTTCCATCTGCTTTATCTCTTCTAAAACTCTTCCAGGCATCCTCTCTTGCCATGAAAACAAGAATAAATACAACTAAATAAAAATAATGTGCAACCTCTCAAAACCAGTGCGTCTACCGTGCTAACATCACATGACTGAGTGAAGAGACCCCGCCACCAATCAGACTGGCCGTGTCGAGTGCTTTAACGCTTACGATTGGTTGAAACATCTTCACTCACTCGTGTGACATTAAGCCGGTAGACGCAGAGGATATACGACCAGTGTGTACTCCCGGTCATGACGTACGGATGTGAAACCCGGGCCTACATTCTGGGGAATCTGAACGTTTTGTTTCAGCGCTTAGAGCGCTTTTGTTCTATCTCTGACAGCCGTACCAGAGAGGGAACAGAGAGTGCTTTCAGCGCTAAAATAAAACCTACGGACTCCCAGAATAGACCAGCTGTACGTCTACTACCAGTTAAAATACGACCAACACGGTGCGTTGTTCACAGAATATTGTATGAAAAACGTAGCAGCACCACTGGCGGTCGTGTTGCGAACTATTGCTTCACATACAAAATCTACGTGAACAACGCACGGTGTTGGTCGTATTTTAACTGGTAGACGTACATTGGGTCTACCGGGTTATCATCACATGAGTGAGTGAAGAGGTTTCAACCAATCGTAAGCCTTAGTGCACTTGACACGGCTTTCCTGATTGGTTGAAATCGTGGCGGGGTCTCTTCACTCAGTGATGTGATATTAACCCGGTAGTAAGGCTGGGCTTTAACGGCGGGCATAGCCCAAAAGCTCCGTGTCACTCAGCGAGCCATACTGGGAATATCGCTACGAGACAAGGTGCGAATCGAAGCAATTCGCCGACACACCAAAGTAGTAGATATTATAGATGGCAGTATGCTGGACACGTGAGTCGCAGGGATGACGGCCGTTGGAGCTCACGCGTCCTCACTGGCGTCTACGCAGGAAAGCGAGGTGTGGAAGATCACCCGCCCGGGACGTCGCGCGCAAACGATGGATTCGTGTTGTCGAGTGCCGGGAAGGTAGGAAAAAAATTGAAGAGGCGTTTTTCTAGCACTGGACGGTCAAAAGCTGATGATGATGAAATAAAAATAATAGATATTAGTATGCATTTTTCTGCTTCTCAGAAGGCGAATTTATTGCAGGAGACAAGCTCTTCCTTTATACCTACACTTAAAAATTTAATAGGTGGGCCAAAAGTGAAGTCACAATGAGACTTGACTGCAATTTTGTTAGAAATAAAAATAAATGTTGCTCTGTTTCCACTGAAAGTTCATTTTAAGGTGCAAAATTGATGACATTAAGTAGAAATTATGATAACCACCACCTCATGTGTTGATGAAAGTTTGCGAATTTTTATCGCTTGAAAAAATGTTTGATATCTTTTTCAATGTTGTCATTCAGGCAACTTGTAATATCTGAGGTTTATTGTGGTAAACACGACATTACAAAAATCCCCAAAGGAAGATGTCACCTGCCGCCAGGAAAACATTTTGCCGCCCGGAATACATAAGTTCTTCCAGAGCGGTGTGTCCGCGTAAATGAAATGTCCACAGACATGGTGATTCCCTGTGCGTTTCTCGTAGATCTATGATAGAGCAGGAACGGTGCGATCCTCTGAGGACGGTCACCGTGTTCAACACATATAGCTAACGGCATTGCGGTACGTTTTCGAATCAAGCCGCGCCGCGCCGCCGCCGTCTCGCCGGTAAGCAGATAAAATATTTTTTAATGATGAATGAGTGAGTGACTGATGCAGGACCCAGCACCAGCATCATGTGAATCCCGTGGAACCCCCTTGTCCCCTGAAGGAGCAGCATATTCGTTGTGCTAGTCTCGCTCGGTGCAACTTTCACTAACAACACCTCTGGGATCCCCGCCCCACCCGTGCCGCCCCATGACCCCTCCGATACCTGCTCCTCCGCAACCCCTCCCACCCCTACAGTCGTATTAATTAATGGTTATCATATTTTCGAAGCAACTTTCTCCTCGCCCTTGCGAGATTAGTACGACATAGCTTCAATTAACGTGGGTGCAATAAGAGGAAACGGAAGTGGAAAGGTTATAAGAAAGTATTTACTTAATTGCATTTTTTGTTTTGATTTCCTGCATGAAAGTGCCCGAGGTGGCAATGAAAAAAACATTCATTTACTTATAATTACTTTTTGGGGCACATCATATTTTACAAATATTTTACTATTTGAGAGGCTTCTATTAGGAAAACTAAAACAAATATTAAAAATTCGTCTGCAACAAACAAAAGTAGAGGACTTGATTGTTTGTTTGTTGCAAGTACTTTTTATTTTATGTTTTCATAAGCTCCACTGACCTTCACCAATCTGGTGATTGGGAAGGATTAGAAGGATTGGGAAGCAATGCACCCTCAGTCTGTAGACATTCTATTTACGCGGACACACCATCCGTAGGTTTTGTTTCAGCGCTGAAAGCACTCTCTCTTCACCATCTTCACCGGGATTTCTAAAAAGGCTCTGATTTGAGTGGGCATTGCACAGAAAGTAAATTATACAAAGTAAGATAAAAAATACTGTATAATACATTGAATCCTCAACTTGAATTTTCTGTGTAATTTCGTTTACTACGTTCCACTTAATCTGTAGAAAGAAATTGTTTCGAACTCTCAAAACGCACAGTTTCGCGATGCGGCCCCTTAATGCGAAAAAACACTGAAATACCTTCTTATCTCTTAGCAAAGTTGTGATTAGTAGTGGTAAAGTACTCGTGATCCGTTCGAGTTCCCCTCCTCCAGCTCCAAAACGGCGGAGGAAAATTCCATCACCATCATTCCAGCGAGTTCCGCACTACCGGACCCTGGCGGAAGCCAGCCTACAATTCCAGCACCATCATCACATCCTAGGGACTCGTTATCAGACTTCATGAAGAACCTAGCAGCCGAGGCCCTAGAGAAACTTTAAACAGCAGCAGCAGCCGCAGCCACATTTGCCCCGAACCTCGAGCTCGGCGAAGGCAACAAGACCCAACAAGAGGACAAGCACTAGGACACAGAAGGGTCAGACCCTGCCTTTCCATCCTTTAGGCGGGGCCTGCACTCATGAGAGAGTCGATGTCGACTTCTGCGGACCCCATCTGCATATGCCTAATGACCGAGCTCATTGCGAGCACGGCCAGGGAGCGGAAGGCGGTCAAGCTGGCGGTTCTCCGACATTTAGTCGGGTAGTCGGCGCAGGCGTTCACTCTGGCGCAAGCCCGCGGCAGCGCCGCCGGTCTCGCGTGGCTTGCCACGTAAAAAAGTCAAGGTAGAGATGTTATAGTTTTTCGACTAACATCTTTTTTGCAGTTGCTGATTCCTGAAAGTACTCGTAAAGGTTTTATAAATGAACATGAAGATAAGAAAGTACTGCCAAAGTACGTCGTAATACCATCTAACAAACGAGATTTTACAGGTAATGATTCTTCCCAATAGAGATGCGTCCTGTGCTTCTACCGGCTTAATATCACATGACTGAGTGAAGAGACTACGCCACGATTTCAACCAATCAGACTGGCCGTGTCGCTTGCGTGAAGACGATTGATTGAAAACTCTTCACTCACTCGTGTGATATTAAGCCGGTAGACGCACTGGTTTTCTCACTGTAGCCTCCTCGCGGTACCCCTGGTAACCTTGGGCAGTTCTTGCCCAAGGGCTGCACGGGCGAACTGAGACATGTGATCCGGAATTGTTGCTTGTGCTCATACGTTTGATCCGTCTTTCATACTCTGCAGACATAATGGCTTCCACTTTGGACGCAAGCTAACGCGCATCAAATAACCAAATAAGTGGTAGTCGGGCAGGCCTATCGAACCACGAGACAATTTCGAGTATCTTTCTATTATTTAACTCCTACGGCACGGAGCGAGTATGTGCGTTTGGGGTGAGAGATTATGTGCGTGTGTGTATACGGATGTGTTTTGCTGTCTTAGGGAAGGGCTCGTCTGAGACTGATGCGGTTTTCTGCGCAATGAACAGAATTTTATAGAGAGTGTTCAAGGAAATACTTCATTCATAACATTACGCTTAGATTGCTGAGCAGTGACCGAAAAGCATAGGGGTATAATGGGGGAAATCCGATCGCTTAAGCAAGAACTTCTATAAAATTATGATTTTAAACATGTATAAACCTGATAAGTATTTGCAACATGACAACATAACCTTCCTACACACGTATGACCAACGCAACGCATGTACCCTACAATCCGTCTGCATTAGCTTGCGCTTCGGTTTCACAGGAGCCATTAGTTGTAACGAGTGCGATTCTTCATAATTTGCAGGGCGCTAACTAAAATATAACTCGTGTCATGCGCTAATTCACGGAGTGCAGCGCCCAAGGCACTCGTTATTGTGTACCCTACGTACGGTCGCCGAGCACGTTACACTCTCACCTATTATGAATAAGTAGTGAAATTATACGGTTAGCTTACGTATACATACGTCAGTTATACACAGTGTTAAGCTATCGATTAGCCGATTTTGAACTGACCGCGGTTCTGTATCAAATAATGAATAGTTTTTCATTATCCAATTTTTTCTGAAGCTAATTTTTAAAATTCAAAATGTTTTTTCGTTCGCTCCAGTAGGGCCCCCATTTTCGCTAAAAACGCGACAGCCCCGGTGCTCCTCGCAGGTTCGAGGTACGAGGGTCCACCAGCACTACTACAGGCGTAATATCACTCGAGTGAGTGAAGAGATTTCAGCCAATCGTATGCGCTAACGCACTCGAGATCATTCGAAACCGCCAGTCTGATTGGTTGAAAGCGTGGCGATGTCTCTTCACTCGCTCATGTGATAATAGCACGGTAGACTCCCTTAGCTCAAAAGATATTTTGGAAAAATCAAAACCTTTTTTCGAAATTGGAAAAAAAAACGAATTGTTCGACCATAAAAATTGTATTTGTGTTTTGTGAAAAAATATTTATTGTATGGTGATGGGAAATAAAATATATTAAAAAAATATTTTTTTTTGTTTTATTATTTCAATCATTTCTTCGTAGCGGATAATCTATAATAGCTAGGTTAATTTTCAATGTCCCTTCAATTCGTGGTTGCACCGGATCTATGATTTTTTTATATCTTTTCATACATTTTGAAAGAATGATGGTTTAAATAAGGTTTTTAAAAATTTTACGGAGAAAAAAACTTTTTTTTTCTCAATTGCAAAATTAATAGAACAAAAGTTGTTCAGTTTCATGTACAGAATCACCTCCTTTCTGGTAGTAGTACCTATTTACCTAACATCTTGTATAACTAATGGCTACCCTATGTCGATAATGCCAAAGAGACCTAGAAGAAGAAAACCTAGAGAGAGAATCCACGAATGAGATATGAAAGAAATTTTTTTAGACCTCTTTCTACCTACGCCAACCGCTCATAGTTTATAGCATATACATAAGTTATAACTCAGAAAGTCTATAAATGAAGAAGATAAATAGGTATAATAAATGGTACTATGTTCATCCGAGTTGAATTCTCCTCCGAATCAGGAGACCCTATCGGCGCTCAAACTAAAACATTCTCGGCATTCTCGAACCCTGAACTTACCTGGCGCCCCTGGGCTGAAGAGCATCTGAAAAGGTTGACAGGCAGAAACACTCTTTAGGGTTAAGTCCGCCTTTGCATTTCCTTGTCTTCTTTTATCCTGTTTTCTCTCTGTAATTTTCTTGTGTGCAATAAAGTATTCATACATTCATTCATAAAGTTGTTTTATTTGATTCCCAATTTATTTAATTAAATTCACAATGTTTCACCGACATCATCGTACACCACACCGCAAATATCACACTCCAGTTATTAGAAGAAATCCCCGAGCAGCTCGTGAGTCTGTAGCTAGAAAATTTGCTTCAACTGAGCGTTTATGACCGAGTTATTCAAGATTTAATTGGTTTTTAGAGCTATGTTTGTGAGTTAATTCTATCGAGAAAAATTTCTGAAATTGTGTTTCAGAAACAACAGTGCACTCGGCCACGGCTATAACATATATATTTTTTTATGATCATGTTGTTCTTTTTCTAATTTTAGGATTTTTTTTCAATATCCTTGCTGGCATATAACCCCCTCTTAAAGATAATATTAACAAAAATCACCTATGCACAGATGCTCCCAAGCAGTCCGGGACTACAACTTAAGACGCCTACAGAAGTGAAATTGGAATTTTCCAACCCAAAAAACGCATTTAAATAATGACACAAATATTACAAA
>WYDE02008129.1:0-13150 GCA_009867175.2 Adela reaumurella | reverse complement strand
TCATGCACTACCCTTACTACATATCATTTCTTACAATCCTAATCACCCAAAGGTTGGCTGTAAGAAATTGCTGTATAGTAATAAGTCCGCCTTTGTACGCTATTCTTTACTCTTTTATGTTTTCTGTATCTCATTATTTTATGTGTGCAATAAAGAATTTATCTATCTATCTATCTAGACGGAGCCACGGTCCGCATTGCTGTTGCTCTTCGTCTAGGTGCCAGGGTGTGCGCAAACCACACTGCGTTACACCACGACTGCGTTTGCGGTTAGAGCGTAGTCTACTCCGGATCATGGCTTGTCTCGTCAGAGGACTACCGGCAGGTTCTCCCTTCACTGCGGTTTAAATAACATCATAAAGAGAGCGCTGGCTTCAGTCAATATTCCGTCCATGCTTGAGCCATCGGGCCTAATCCGCGGTGACTATAAGAGACCTGACGGCATGACCCTACTGCCGTGGAGCAGGGGAGGGTTCTAGTGTGAAACGCCAAATGCGTGGACACCCTGGCCTCCTGCCATGTTCCCGTTATCTCCATGTCTGCCGCGGCCGCGGCAATCAAGGCTGTCGCCGCCAAGACGAGATAGTACAGTTCGCTTCGTGACCGCTTTGAGTTTCAACCTTTCGCCGTGGACACTTTGGGAAAGTGGTCGTCTGAAACCAAATTTTTCACACAGAAGCTGGGAACGGTTCTCGTGGATAGGACTAGCGACCGCCGTAACAAAGCCTTCATTATAGGGCGGATACACTCCTGCATATTTAGACGAGAATATATCGTCTCGTCGTCGTTAGTTTGGAAACTCACTTAAAAAATCTATCACGCATATTCAGTGGATTGGCGAGTTTTTTGCAAGTATACGCTGAAGATGTGACACTCGCAGGAAGTCTCAGACAGTATCTCTATTTACTCGTATGAGTCAGAGTGTGCAGTTGATTTTGATATTAAAATAGCTCCGGTCTACGGATTAGCTGTGTTCCTATTCGAAATTGTCTTCTACAATCAGGGGCGCGCTGCTCACAAGCCTAATACCACAATATCCTTAACCGTATTCATGAGGTCTTAGTTGTGAATAATCTGCTCGCGAGCTCCACTCAAAGGAATATTGTACGGCAGGGATTATCGAACGAATTGTCGCGATATACGAGTATTATCTAGGAGTATCACTAACCCCGATATTTGCATCATCACTCAATCGAACAAAGGATATTCAGAAAATAATTCATGGAAAATTTTGTTTAGTTTTTTTCATAAGAAATTTATCTGGCGCTAGGATAACATTGTAGCAATAGTAAGCCGGTGGCAATATTAAACCTACTGTTGCTACGAGGTCAATTTCATCGGAATTTTTTTTCATTGCAACTTTTAGAATTTACTATATTTTAATGTTCTCTTTTTACATTCATCTTACGGTTGTGCACAAAATTTTGGTTCTGTGAAATTTAAAAGGTGAAATTACCTTGAAATGTGAATTTGATTTTAATGGTTTGTTGCAACCATATTCACTGTTCTGTGAGTGACATGTATCAGTGGCGCCATGTATTCTACCTATAGGGTCCCCTGGAAATCAAAGCTTCAGTCACACACAAAATATGTACATACGTACGTAGTTTGACATACCTATAATAAAAGTATTAGTAGCACTGTATGTACGTGTGTAGCTCCTCATTGGCTGAGCTAAGCGAAGCCTATTACTCGACTAGGGTCCAACACTTTTGGTGTCTGTTTGTCTGTCTGTTTGTCCGCGCAACTCCTAAACGGTTCGGCCGATTTGGCTGAAATTTTGTAGTCTCAATGACTGACTGACTCACTCTATAACTCCAGCGACATTTGTTTCATATCGGGCATCGCGTCATCAAATATCACAATGGAAATCCTAGCCGACTAGTATTTATAAAAAGTGAAAAGCAGCACCTTGGGCGCCTTGCAACCAGTAGAATAAAAACATATTAAATACGTACTCTATTTGTGTTACCTTTACTAACTAGAGTTTCAACGACGTCATAGCGATATGATAACGGTATAGCGCCATTCGCGACAAAGTAACCTCATTAGCGATACCTTACATCCGACACGTCACGTCACGTGTCGTTTTTCATTTCACATCCCAACAGAGTTGTCGCGCCGCGTGTGCTTCATGCTGTTCCTAAAGTACGGATAATTATTGTCGTACATACAGCCTACCCAAGTAGGTATGACGTAGGGTATTAAAAGCGTTTGACATTTTATACATACAAATCGTACAAAGTTTTTTTTAGGAATCAGGGACACCACATAGTTACTAGTGAAATAAAATACGTTATTACAATTCTGAAATTGGGTCTTTCAAACCGAATGTGAAGATGCAACTAGCCGGTCGTCATATAGCCCTGTAGTGGTACGCTATTTATGGCTTGTAAGTTATATATAATATTATTAGAATCTCTGGTTTTTACAAAGTAGATTACTTACGTGTGTGGCTGTGTTAAAAAGTTTAGAGTTTAACCATTGCGTTAGGAATAATTGAAGAATATTTGTGAATCGTCTCGGCCACACCGCGCCGCCTAGCGAAATACTGCCGAAATACTGCAGAGTACCTGCCCCGCGCGCCCCGAGTCAAGGCCTCAATAAATAGACATACATACATGCATACCGGGTTAAACAAACCCAACTTTATCCTAAAGCCATGAAAATGTCAAAACTTTTAAATACTGATAAGAGTTTGATGTTAAGGGTCGTGTAGCCCGTATACTTATAAACTCTAATTCTATATTCATCTTTTAAGAGCAATTATAACAAATGCATAAATTCGAATATCTCTAAACTTCTAAATATATAGCCTAAATACACGTAATTAATCTACTGTGTAAAAATCAGCGACTCTAATAATAGATGCTACCCTACTGTGCTAATAGTAGTCGCAGTCCCGCGTAAATTGTCCGAATAACCGTGGGCGACGTCGGGCTACACCTATGCATTAGCCTAACATGGGCCATTTCCATGAAAATACAGTCTAGTGAATTCTCAAATTCCAAAGGTCCCGTCATCCAGATGACATGTCATTACAGGGTGACGAAAATTATTGAAAATGAATTTTATTATTCAAATAAATCGAGCGAGGTATCGTTGGATAATAATATGTTTATTATTAGACACATGTTCCAATTCATTTTTCCGTACCGCGTTTCAGGTCCCCGTACAAGAATAAATGTTTAATTAATCTGTGACTTTATTTTATTTATTTTTATAGCGGCCATATTAATCCTATGTGACACACTCTGTAAAAATTTCAAGTGTCTGTCCTATTACAGTTCAAACAAGAAATACAGCCCTGTGACAGACGGACGGACAGCGGAGGCTTAGTAATAGGGTCCCGTTGGTACCCTTTGGGCAAGGAACCCTAAAAAGTTATAAGCGTGTGACGTACAGACTAAAAAGAGCACAGAGAGAGACCATAATAGTTTCGTATTCACACGTCATATGATTATGAGACACGAGAAACAACAAAAAAAAGGTTCCATATGTCGCTGACATTGAATTAAACAAGTATTATTATAAGATTATAATCGTAATGAAAGTCGTCACTTTACGTGTTGTCCGGGCTCTCGAGCGAGACTGACCACTCCTAATTGTAACACTATAGCAGCAACAAGACCGTGGATTTTTTCTCGCATCGTTTCTTCTTGTCCGCCCCCGGCCGCCCGGCCCGCCAGTGTTTTTGGCTGCAGAATGCGTTGCGAATTGTCGCTCGCAACATGTGTGCAGCTACAAAGTAACGTTCTTGAATGGTATGACGTCACGAACAGCTGTCCTGCCAACTGCTACATTTTGACAACTCGCCGAGTCTGCATTCCGCGCGTTCGGTCTTTTGGCTCTAACAGGCGAGAAGTTTTTACGCGTCTGCAGCATCGCCGTGTTCTTGTGGAGTAGGAAAAGTTTGGAGAGAATTCACAGAGTTGCAACTTCTAACGATAGTAGAGAAAAATAATATTGGTGCTTGCTTGTTCTCCCCACGATTTGAACCAATTGACGCCTGCAAAGCAATGCAGGCGTCGGGCAGCGTGCTTCTTGCCGATACTCGTTTGTAACAAATTCCTAATGTTCTTCTGTGAGAATAGGATATAATGTATTACGACATTTGTTAGCAGTTTTCTAGGAGCCTTTCTAAGCAGTTCTAGTAGCCGGTAGTTGCCGACTTACTGGAATGATTTTCTAAGTTATGTTATGTATTACTAGCGACAAGGATTTGCAATACAGAATATGACGTTCCATGCTGGGCATTCGATATCAATGCGTTATCTGTACATATTGTTGCCAAATGTGCGTCCGATATAATTGTTGATAATATCTTGCATTCTGCGCACAATCGTGCCAAAACTAAGTGCAAATGAAATCGCGCGCAATGTCACGAAACAGCTAAGGTGTGCTTGTGCACAGAGCCTACTTTGAATAACAATGCAGCGGCGACCTCGAGCCGACAGAGCATACTGATGAAAGTAAAATACACAAGCCGAGCTAGCGATGATTTTGTTTTATGGGCGTTGATGCCGCGCTTTGTCTTATAAAGACTTACGTGTCCCGCACCCACCTATTTCAAGTGAATAGATAGAAAAGTCGATGACCGTACTCTACGTTTACCAAATTTTTAAAACTACAATGTCTTAAATATCACGCATACAGTAGCTTATACGAAGACGTCAAAGCATTGAGTAAGATATATCATCTTACGGAATAATTATTTTCTGCAATCTTAAGATTAAGATATCTGAGTCAGGAGATCGAATCTCGTGTTATCTTCGAATAGTATTGTACGAAATGCAACAAATCAGACAGCAATGCCGACACATACTCACGCTTCCTATTGTTTGTTCCCTTCTAATATATTTATCACATTCTTTTCATGTTATCATCCCATATTGCTTGGCTCTTAGCTCTTATGTTATACATCGTGAACCGTGATGCGAGCCTAAGTCACTTCAATCCTCACGGAGTATGGTGCCATGACAGGGTACTTCCCTTTTTCAGTCCGGCTACACTAACTAGACGGAAAACACGTACTACTTACATAGCCGTTTCAACCATTCTACGCATTCAGTGCGGTGGTACCGACCTGGTCGGGTAACCCTACCACCTAGTTAGGAGCGGAAAGGGTTTCCTCACGCTGCTTTCCATAACCGGAGCGACGGGAAGAAAATGTACTGCCTTGAAAAGTGCGCCCGTACAGAGGATCGAACCTACGATCACTGCGCGCCAGTCAGAGACTAACTATCGCGGTGAGCCAACCCGCGGCACATTCGCCACATATTCCCGGGACACATCACATCACACGCTCACGTATGCGACTACGGACGGCATCCGTACTCACGCACGCATTTTGTCACCCCCGCAGTTTCTGATCCGCCAGCGCGCCGCGCCGCGCCGCGCCGCCCGGTGCTAACCCTCGCGCCGCCGCCGCGCAGTCTCGCTTGCTGCTCACGGTCGCGAGTCGCGACCACCCGTCTTGAGCCTTGAGTTGGATGGAGTGAGGGCGGACGACGACGACGCAAGCAAGGCACGCGGTTCTGATGGCGCTCCGTCTCCATAAATATTGTGATAGCACTCACTCTACATGCAGGCCGATTTAACAATGAGTGCATTATTTTACGTGAGTCGATTTAGGAGGTGAAATGGAAAAACTTTTCTGCCTTACATTTTTAGATATCTGAACAAACATTTCCAATTCCATACAATTTAGCCGCGCGAAATTGGTCAGATTAGCCAGGTGGGCGACAGCACGCCCCAAGCGGTTGGTCCGGGTTCTATCCCCACTGAGAGATCAATATTTATTACTTTGGAGGAAAACTCCGCGAGGAGGCCCACTTCCAAACTTCCAAGCCGGCTGGTCAACGTGGAAGTGTACGACTGAATCCTCATATCATATCAATGACGGAGGATGTGCCCTTCAGTGCAAATACGTACAGTGACTGCAGAAGATGAAGATTCAAAATATGACTAAGGGCGTAACGGACTACTGACAATCTATAGGTACCTAGTTTGCTTTGCAATGATATAATACTAATTATTTTTCAATTGTTCTAGAAAAGTACATTCATCAAAATATAACCATTGCATAGAGCTCTGACATAGTAGAACTTCCTTACTTTCAACACGCGCTCGCCTAACTGGTCTACGTCCAATATTATGGGCTTTATTACACAAGCCTATCTACCTAAGCGTATCGCTTCCCTTAGACTAAAACAACTCGCGTTTCACATAGTCGTGAACGTGATTGTTCCAAGTTGGCTTCGGATCCGGCCAGGGCGGTTCTGATGGGCGGGCGGACTGCGACGTGACACGATAATGGACAGAGCGCCGACCGCGCCCGCCCTTCGTCACATCCACCGCCCCGTCCACCCTCCGCACGACGCTACGCCCTAACATAACATGGCTGGTATCGGGTTCCGTACAGTCCAAACTACCCTCTCAGGAGCGCTCGCCCAAATCACTGTTCCGTTTTTATTTATTCTGTTAGTATAATATTAAGTGCTTACGTTTCGTGCTAAGCCTAAATCCATTGCACTATGTACTTACTTTGTCATGTGAACATGTTTTGAAACACAAAATATAACCGTAGATTCTTCGCTTGTCTTTTTGGATTAATTAGAATAACATGGCTTTCCAGATTTTTACGGATTGCAGCATCACACAACGCACATCGCATACACGATGGACCTACCGCGGATGTGTACGAATTTGTACTGCAGATCTTTTATTTTATTTTTATTTTTTATTATTTTACCCTCGTAATGGCCCACTGGATTACCTCGTCCTATTTATTCTTTATTCAGCGCTCGAAATGGTAATACACTACGTTCGAATTTGTCAAAAGTATTATTTCTGTCTCGTTAATATGAAAGCCACGGCCCGACTCATAGAGGCAAGGAAAAAGGTTGATATTATAATAGACGTATGTAGCTGCCTCATGCTCATGTCACCGTGACTCAAATAGTTGAATACTTGAGTTGTTGGCTTTTAGGTAACTACGTGTAGGTAGCAGTAGGACCATCTAGCTGAGATGTACCGACGCCACCTCCTCCGCAGCCGCGGCCGTGTAGGTAAAGCTCTCGGCTCATGTAAACCGTCACGTTGTTATCGTGCGGGATCTAGCGGCGGCGACGGCGGCGGCGGGGTAACGAGCTGGAGCCTCGTCGTCGAGCCATGTTAAGAGTACAGATGTCTTCGGTACAACAATGCCAAAATACTCCTACGCAACTATACGGCGTACAACAAGAATTTTTTTTTATCGTATAATGTGTGAAGAATATCCACAAGTCTTTATGGTTTAAGGTTTACAAAAAAAAAATTCTCTTTGAGGTACCTATCTATGTATACCAACTATGACCACAATACTCAGGAGACGATTCAATCGAGCCGAAACTCTAAGAGGTTAAATAAACTAACCATTTGTCCACTTTTCAAGTCGTCCAGCCCCTGTCTTGTCAGGAGATGCAGCCCAGCTTCTTATCAGGTGGTGCAGCCCAGCTTGTTGTAAGGTGGTGAAGCCCAGATTCTTGCCTGGTGGTGCAGCCCAGCTTCTTGTCAGGTTTTGCAGACCACTCTTTTTGTGAAGAGGTGCACGCCATCTTGTTGTCAGGTGGCCCAGGTCAACTTCTTGGCACCATGTTGTCGCATTGCGATCGAATCTACGCGTGTCTGCAAGTTATTAACCAATTGGATATTAGGAAATGGGGAATTAGCTTAATGGAATTATCGAAATTGCCAAGAAGAAACCGGCGATTATAATTAAAAGAATAATTAAGAGATTGGACCAATATTATTAAAAAAAAAACATTTTGAATTTTTTTTTGTTTGTATATGGGCGCGACGACATTATGTAAAATCCATTCGCCTTGCCAAAAATGTTTGTCTTGCAATTGTTTAACTGCACGAAGGTTCGGCCTCGTTTTAAGTTACTTCACGGTTGCGATTGTGAAAATGGTTAATGGCACGCAGCTTGTCCTTCGACTTCGCCCAAAATTACTTCTTGGTTTGGAATGTTTGACTGCACGCAGTTTTACTTTGGGCCTCGTTCCAAGGCTCTTCTTGGTTGGGAATTGTGAAAGGTTTGACTGGACGCAGCTCGGCTTTTAGCCTCCCTCCAATTACTTTTTAATGCGAAATGTAAACCTGGACTCACAGTTACACACGAAGTTAATGTAAAGTTAAGAGTAAGTGTGCAGAATCTAAATAGGGTTGACTGAAGAACCGATATGTAAAATTTTGGAATTTACAAGAAGAGAATGCGAAGGCGCGGCATAGTTTAGGATATAGAGCACTAAATAATGTAAAGCCATTGATAAATATACGCACCATGCAGGCATTCTTACGCGCTCTACTGTGCGTGCACTCTCTACTGTAGAGTAGTGAGTAGCCTCCGTGCCGCGCCGTATCTCCGGCGAGAGGTAATTGCTGCCTCACGAGCACACTCGTTTCGAAATACTATTGCGTACGTGATCTCATTAGTACACACCCCTCCGCCCCTCCGGCCCTCCACCCGCCGCCGCGTCCTCACCGCCGCTAATCTGCTTAAACGCACCGCGACTTGGTTTCTTTTTACACAACCGACAAACACACTCCTTGCACTCTGAATACTAATCATTGGCGCCGGAAATGGAACGCAGGTTGCGACGGCGACGCGCGCCGCGGGCCCACCGACCGACTCACGTCGACTCGGCATGCGAGCGAACCAATTTCGTTTCGCTTCACACTTCGTCGCCGAGCCACTGCCGAACTACAACGGAGGTACATATGTTGCCGGAAATATACAGAATTGCTCTTCTGCGCGAGTCGTGCGAATGTCTGCTGCTACTTTGTAGAATGCAAGTTGCTCCCTGCCTACGTCGTCGGCGGAGTAATATTCTAGAGAGCATACGAGCAGTTGCAACCATCAAACGTAAATTCAATGCAATTTCTCATTCTGCTAGTATTCACGTGGCCGCTCCCCCCTTGTACGACGACGCGACGTCGTCGCCGCTAACTCTGCGAGGAGTGAGTTACTCCTCCCGCCTTAATGCTCCGCCGGTAGAATCGTTTAGCGTCAGACTTCAATTCACTTGATGAACTTTCTCGTCCGTCGAGCATCGCACGCTCCAAATTACGATATGGCTAAATAGCGTCGAGCATTCCTCATTGTCGAATATTGCTCACGCAGGCGAGCGCGTCACGCGACGCGCGTTTTGAAATGTAATCAATAAAGAGCGGTATGCCGACGAGCCGTAGGCGGGGCCCCTCATGCGTGCCGCGCGCGACCAGCGTACATACACTGCCGCACTCAATAGTGCAATTTTCCTTTGTTGCAGGTAAGCCATGATAGTTTCTTCATAGACGCCACGCCGCAGCGCAGCCGCCGCGTCGACGATGGTCGTGCGTGCCACTTTGAAGCTACGAGGCGGCCAGTCGGCGCAGCGCCAGTACGCGAAGCGGCTCGTCAAATACTTCCCGATCTTCGTGAAAAATTAATCAAACACCGAGTGCATCGTCCGTCAGTACTTTTGACCCATACATCCCTAAGAATGGTAAATACTTTTCGTAATACTTATTACTTCTTACTTACTGAAGATGGCTTTTATGGCTCTAAATAAATGTTTAATTTGTAAATACTTAGTAAATACGATTACAAACATTCCTAATTCGGTTGGTCTTGCGTACTCTTTATGTTTGTTGAATTTCCCAATTAGCTACAGGTCCTCGTTCGCTATGACATCTACACAAATTGGGCCGATCGCCGCGGCTCCTAATGAAACGGCGTCGTAGGCAGAACTCAAGAGTCAATACGGAGGATTCGTCGAGTGGCGGGTGCGCCGATTGAAAGGACTCTGTATTTCGTGATTAGTGTGCGCGTAGGCGCGCCCGAAGCCCGAACTGTCCTGATGTGAAGGAAGGATCCTCGCAGAAGGAGCGGGGACGTCGCTCGGGGAAGCGTATCGACATAAAGCGAGCGGGGATCCTTATCGTCACTCCAACTTATTGATAAAATAAGCGATTTCTATTCATGGCGCGAAGCGGGCGGGTGAACGTTTGATTCCGAACGTGAATTGCGTCTTGTGTAGGCGCGCGGCGGCGCGGCGGGGCCGGCCTGCCGGCGTCTTATTAAATAAGCATTTACTTGCGCTGATAGGTTCGTCGGGCGGGAGCGGGCGGGACTCGTCGGTCGGTAAGGAAGGACGCGAGGACGGACGCCGTCCCTTCGCCGCGCCGCCTAGATCTGTAGATAGGTCCGCGATGAGCTCCCACTCCGCTCCGCTCGAGGCGCGTCTTCGTGTAATTGGGTTTATTTGTTGCGTTTGTTTACGAGCGCGCCGATGGAATTCGGCTCCTGAAATATACGAGGGTCGAGTCCATTAGGCTATTCCGACAAAGGAAATCTGTACGACTAATCTGGCAGAGTTTTTCTGCCAAATATCTATTAGCTCGCGTTACGGACGCGGCGTAGAGAAAGTTTCTATTACGCGAGCTCACAGCGTAAGCAGACTCACCGGTACATGTTTAAAACATTTACTCCCTCGAAACCCCGACAAAGGGATAAGGGAAATACAGAAAGCGGACGAGCGCGTGACTTGGGTCGACATCGGGAGAGGCCTGCAGTTCGTTTTCAGCGTACTTTCCGGGAATTCGTAGCGATATATGTGCACGTACCCACGTACTGTATACAGTAAGCTCCACGTATGTACACAAGGTACACGTACGCCAGTCTTGTCGTAACAGGCTTCACGATACTCGGAATGGACGTTGCAAAAATTTTAGCGAAGTTTCTGCCCAGTTCTTCTAGGAAATTTAAAATTGGAGTATGGCTATCTATTAACACATGAAGAACCTACAACGTTTCAGTGACACAGGATGAACCTACAAAAAATTCCAGCCCGATCGGCCAAACCGTTTAGGAGTGAATTTTAAAAAATTTTCGCTGAAGTTTCTTGCCAGTACTTCTAGAAGTTTAAAATTGGTGTGTGGCGAGTTATTGACATGTAGACTTAACCTACAAAATTAACCTACAGCCCGACTGGTCTACCCGTTTAGGAGGATTGGCGCGGACAAACAGACAGACTGATAGACAGACACCAAAAGTTTTTTGACACTAGTCGAGTAGAAGTAGGATTCGTTTCGCCAATTATATTTATTTATTATATTATATTTATGCGCGTGAATACAGTAAACCTGAATGGATATTGTAGCGGCATCGGCGGGCAACGACGCGTCGGCGTGCGATTGAATAACATATTTATGCAAATCCTCTTGTATAATTTGCTTTTTCGACGCATAAACCGTGTGTCCCGATTCCGTAATAAATAAGTAGCCACGGCAGAGGTCGCCGAACTCCGGTCCTCTAGCTGGGACCTCGGACTTCGAAACGCGTAGCCGCGCCTCCCGTTCATCCGCCGAACGCCTCGTCGCGTCGCGCGACCTACGGAAGAAGCGACTTTAAACGCTATCGCATAAGAACTAAGAAATAGTCACAAGAATTGTTAGCGGAAGTTTGAAGTCGCGGATCACTTTTGCGAGCGAACAAAGACTCGGGGCGAAGGTGAAAGGCGATCGTGTGCGAGCGAGGCGCAGCGTCAGTTTGCTTGCTGGCGTGCGTGGTCCGCGCGGCGCGGCTCGCACTTCTTCCACCAATAACGTAGGTAGGAACCGTACGAAGATCGAACGGTACGGTAGAACGTAGAACGTAGAACGTGTCTACTTAAAGCAACACGTGTTTTTAAGTGGTCACTACGACATGAATCAGTAGATTAGATCGAGTTTTGTATAACGCGTGTTATTATCCCAGGCAGTTCTCTCCAGGTTAGGACCTCTCGATAGTTGGGGGGTCCTTAGCTTGCATTCTCGTCAGGTGCCATTGAAAATGTTATAACCCTGCCTGCCTGCCTACAAAGTAAATTGCAATTTTCCAAATAGCCCTCGTGTCGAGTTCCTTCCGAGAACGCCGGTATTCGGCAGGAAGCCGTTCGCGATCCCCTTTGTAGGGAACTAGGGACCGAAGGGACGACGGACGACTTTGTGAGGAAGACTCGCCCGGGGCGCGGGAAAGTATCGATTTCTCTATGGGCTTCACTTCGACAGCGCCTGCCTTAGTTCGGGCATAGCGAATAATATGTTGCTGTTTGGGACGTTAATTTGACACGAACGCTCGGCTCTTAGTTTCACTTCAGCGAGATGTTTACTGTATTATAGATAGAGATTCATTAATAAAATTATTGTGTCTCTATTTCTACGAATGTTATTGTTTGGAGAAGAATTTCTGTGTCGATTTCAACCGCCAGTTTCAGTCGAGGGAACGTTACTTCAGGTAATGTTGAGTTCATAATTCGAGGCAGACACTCGTTTCGGAAATTTCGAAAAATACCGTGTAATACAGAGTTTGGTTAATTGACCGAACGAGCTTCAGCTTGGGCAAAAATGCTTGTATGTCCGGCGTCCGGCTGATGTACGGCTGTTCTTTTTTTATGGAAACTGACACGGAAGGCTACATCGCCTAATACACCAGTTTTTAGTACTAGTGATGTCAGCCTAAACACCTTGGTGAATATGTAGGTACGATGCCAACGCTTCCCGCAATTCGAGCCGGCTACACTGAACTAGACGGAAAACACAAATTATTTTTCATAGCCTCTTCGACCGACCTGCATTCAGTGCGGTGGTACTTCTACAGGTCGCATTTCTCAATCGATTCTCGTGAAATTTTGTGAGCAGGGTCGATAAATTATAGGAGTTTTTTGGTCGATTCAGTTTTTATAAATTTTTCAAAATGGCAGAGATATTTGGGTTGAAGGGGTCGGGGGTGTGCGTACGGGTCGCTTTTCTCAACCGATGCTCGTGAAATTATGTGAACAGGTTCGATAATTATGTGGATTTTTTTGTCGAATCAGTTTTCGGAAATTTCAACCCTTCAAGGGGTAGAAGGGGTTGGGGTTTGATGTGGTGGAAAATAATGAAAAAATAAAGACAGAAATGCAAAGACAGACTCGCGACGAACATCTCGCGGTCACATGGCCGTTTGTCGTTCGTGTGAATTCTTTGATTGTGTGTGTTCGATTTTGTCGTCCCCTTTTTGATTGTGTATGTTCACTTTGTCGTCCGTGTGAATTCACTCACACCAACTCATCTTTCGTGTCTGGTCTGGTGGATGTGGATGCCTA
>WYDE02008018.1:1524-13150 GCA_009867175.2 Adela reaumurella | reverse complement strand
GTGCAGTACGTGCTTTCCAGTACGTACTGCAAGAAATGAAAAGGACGGATGGATTCCTATAACTAACCGCTAAGCGACTTTAGTGAGGTTCTCATTGATAGAAAATTCAATATGATCAAATTCGATAATCAGCATTACCAAGCACAAGGTGTAATACGCAGAAAAACGATCGCCTGAAAATATTTGGAGCGAACTTGGAATAGTGAAAGGGGCGAAATTTCACGAACGAGAAAGTATTCTTCGATAATCCAGAAAATGTAAGGGTTTTTTAGGGATTTAGACGTATTAGATTATGTCATCAAAAACATCTAAAATAAATTGCTAAGGCTGGAATTGTGGTAGTAGTAGGTACAGTTAACAAGTAATTTCGTATGAAATATTTACACATTTCATCACTAAAAGGAAAACATTTCGTCTTTTTCCGTCACCATTATCGTATCTTTAAGATATTATACGGGCAAGTTAATATTTTCATCATTGATTTTAAAAATATTGACTTATCTGCATTATATAGTATATTATAGTAATCTGTGATTATATCTTAAACAAGGACTGAGAAAAGGATGCTTCGGTCGTTCAGTCATCTTGGAAGAATGGATGATAAAAGAATAACGAAAGAATTTTTTGGAGCGAATGTGAGTGGATGAGTCGGGAAGGGTCGCCCTAGACGCACGTACCTAGAAGAGATCGAGCAGGTTCTTAAAAAGGGGCAAGTCCGCAGTACCCGTAACTGACGAGCATGTATGAAGAATATTATGAGAGTGCAAGAAGAGGTAGAGGTGTGTCAGGCAGGATCGAGGCACGTGGAGATCCGTTGTATCTGCCAACCCCAATGGGAAACAGGCGTGACGCTATGTATCTATGTATGTACAATAAGAAGCTGATGTGACAAAAGCTGAAATATTGTTCCAGTACCTATTTTAACGTAATTTAATGACAGATAATCTCAATTATCAAATTGTATTCAACATGAAAGTAGTAGTATGGAGAGGTCTTCAGGTGAGTGTGTTCTATACCAAGTCTTTCAACCTGGGGATCTTCAATTGACCTGGGCTGCTACCGGCGTAATATCACTCTAGTGAGTGAAGAGGTCTCAGACAATCGTAAGCGTTAACGCACTAGACACGGCCAGTCTGATTGGTTGAAATCGTGGCGTTGTCTCTTCACTGGCTCATGTGATGTTAGCACGGTCGAGGCGCTGTGCCTCTGCCGTTCTAACAGCATATGAGAGAGTGAAGAAGTCTCAACCAATCGTAGGCGTAATGCATTCGACACGGCCAGTCTGATTGGTTCAAATCGTGGCGTTGTCTCTTCACTCGCTCATGTGATGTTAGCACGGTCGAGGCGCTGTGCCTCTGCCGTTCTAACAGCACATGAGAGAGTGAAGATGTCTCAACCAATCGTAGGCGTAATGTATTCGACACGGCCAGTCTGATTGGTTCAAATCGTGGCGTTGTCTCTTAACTCGCTCATGTGATAATAGCGCGGTAGACGCCAAATAAACTGAACCACGACCTGAGCCGTGATGGTGCTAACATCACGTCAGCGAGTGAAGAGACAACGCCAATGCTTCGCGGTAGCAACAGCCTAGCCATAGCCGCCTTCCCTTCTCGCCAGCGGCGTACAGGTGCCATCACGGGTTTAGAGCGCTCTTTTGATTGGTTGTTCAGTCGACTCCGTCCCTCGCGCTCCGCTCACACCCGCGCAGGTACAATCGCACCCATTGCCTTGATAGTCTCTTGATTTTTTTGCTTTGAGGGCCTTCCCCATGCGAAATCATCCCTCCCCCCCAACGCCCTATCGCCGAACCCCAAACCTTTCCTTTTTGCAGCCATTTTGTTCGCCCCACTGCTGGGTATAGGCCTCTCTCATTTACATGATATGAGAGGGTTTTAGTAATACAATTTCACGGTGACCAACCGGCTTGGAAGTGGGTTTCCTCACGATGTTTTCCTTCACCGGAGTGTCAGCGGCCATTTTAACACAAATTCTAAAGTTATAAATATTGTGCTCCCAGTGGGTATCGAGCCCGCGCCTCCCGCTTGAGAGGCGTGCTCTTGCCCGGTCGACCAATCTGACACTAAGATGCTATCATATCATGTAAGTGAGAGAAACCTGTACCCAGCAGTGGGGCGAATAAAATGGCTGCAAAAGAAAGAAGAACAAGAAAGAAGATATCTATCTATGTGTATTACATTATTATTTATTTTGCATGTAACTCACCATCCTTTTGAGATTGACATGCCTAAATGTCGAACCAAGCTGTTCGAGAATTCATTCATAATACGCACGTCTAAGATGTGATCATCTTCGGTTCCCCTAACGTTAAGTCCTTCAAGAGTAGTTAGTGCCAACACGAATTTATTGAGTCGACTTCGGTTCGATCGACAAGGCCTACACAATGAGGTAGAAAGACGCATTCAACTGGGTTGGGCTGCCTTCTTTTGCAGCCATTTCATTTGCCCCACTGCTGAGTACAGGCCTCTCTCATTTACAATGATATGAGAGGATTTTAGTCATACACTAAAAAGGGCTGCCTTCGGAAAACTGAAATTCGTCCTAAAGTCTACACCTTAAATCTTAAGAACAGGATATACGACCAGAGCGTACTCCCCGGTTATGACGTACGGATGTGAAAAGTGGGCTCTAGCGGTCGGCATAGCCCAAAAGCTCCGTGTCGCTCAGCGAGCCATGCTGGTAATATCGCTACGAGATAAAGTGCGAAACGAAGGAGTTCGCCGACACACTAAAGTAGTAGGTATTGTAAACCGGGTGGCAAAGCTGAAATGTCAGTGGGCTGGACACGTGAGCCGCAGGGATGATGGTCGTTGGTGCTCACGCTTCCTACACTGGCGTCCTTCGACAGGAAAGCGAAGTGTGGGAAGACCACCCACCAGGTGGGACGACGACATCCGGTACGTCGCGAGCAAACTACAGATTCCAGTTGCGCAGTGCCGGGAATGGATAAAAAATTTAGAGGCGTATGTCCAGCAGTGGACGGTCAAACGCTGATGATAATTGTGATGATGATGAACTCCTGTAGACGACGTAGAATTGTCTTCATGTTTTATTTCATCGATTGTACTACGTTCAGTCTACCTTCATCTGTGGTTCAGTACAGAACAGGTTTTTTGAACGTAATGTGAAATGGGACCTATTATTTTCTGCACACCTCAATTCTGAATTTTTCACACACCCACGCGTCTGTCGTTAGTCGTTAGTGCCGCTCGCCGCGTAAATCCAAAAGACCTCAATTTGGCCGCGGAATTCGGCCGACAGAAGCGCAATTTGCCCTCTATCCGTTGCCAAAGGGAAATTAGTTTTAGATAAGGTTAACCCAAACCGTGAGGCCGACCGGTGAGGAGTTGAGGCCGAGCGGCGAGGCGGACGGAGGCTGGAAGTAAGTGTCGCTAACGAACGTGGCTTCGAGGTTCGCTCGCACTCCGGAGCGGCGCGGCACGTGCCGGCCAGAGAAAAAGTCGCGGCCTATGTGCGACGATCGTACACTTGTTTTTCACAGGAATTTGCCGCTCATATCGGTATTACAGGATTCGCCATACGGTCGAGTCGAAGGAATATATTCTTTCTTCTGTTTCTTTTGCAGTCATTTTATTCGCCCCACTGCTGGGTACAGGCCTCGCTCATTTACATGATATGAGAGGTTTTTAGTCATACACTTGTACGGTGACCAACCGGCTTGGAAGTGGGTTTCCTCAAGATGTTATCCTTCACCGGAGTGTCAGCGGCCATTTAGCACAAATTCTAAAGTAAATATTGTATTCCCAGTGGGTATCGAACCCGCACCTCCCGCTTGAGAGGCGTGCTCTTGCCCGCTCGGCCAATCTGACATGTCAACGGCAATCTGAGAGTATATTATCAGACGAGAATTATGCAACGCTCGTTTCATACATAACGAAAATTATGTAATGAGATGATGAGAGAGGGTGGGTGTGTGGGTGGTGGAGATTGGGGGTTTAGGGTTTGGGTTGGGATTGGTGTTAAGGTTGGAGTTGGGGTTACGGTTTGGATTTTTTTTGGGGTTAAGTTTTGGGTTGCGTTTTTGTTGGGTTTGGCTTTGGGTTGGGCTTGGGGTTTTGGGTTCTGTATTAATTTTCAAATTAGCGAAATCGGTTTGTAGTTTGCCGAACCTTCGCCGAACTAAACCTAAGATTTTCATTGAATTCACGTCAAAGTGACGTCTTGGATGGTTGAGTAAGAACGACGGATTTTTTGTAGTCACTCGGTGTGCTTACAGCATCGACGACGGAGCCAAAAATCGTGAGTTATAATCGTAGTTAGCATGACGACATCAATATACATAAATCAAAATATAAATAAAACAATTATCTTTCTTAAACTACTGGGGAGATATTTTCTCATTTTATTTCAATAACATATGGAATTCCAGCTTTAGAAAGTTTAATTTTTTTGTTTGGCTGTAGTAAATTTATATGCTAATTTTATATTTGTGTATGGGAAAACTGTTCACCATCATCTTTTTTTGAAAGCCTAAAATATTTATCCGGAAGCTGCATTAGAGAATCTACCAGGACGGATTTTCTTTCGTCGCCGATTTAAAAAAATAATTATGTAATTATTTTTCGATTACAATCACATACGTTGTGGGTTTTTTTAATTATAATTGAAACTTTTGAGAGAATTACTACGTTACTGTGTAAATATGTATTTTGTCTTTCTGTATGTTAGATGTCTTATATCCCTGGGGATGTGCTACTCACAAATCCTATAAAAAGAGCCCAAAATCGCAGACACTTCACACAAGAAGACGAAGTGACAGTCGTGGACCATCCAGTGGGTATTAAATACCTTTCACTTGTTTTGCACTTGTCGTCTGCCAACTCCCGCCCTCTTAGAGAATCAAAGATGAGAAATTCGCTTTCTACGTATTCAGTAATAAAAATAATTATTTAGAAATACAAATTTAAAAGTAGTATAAGTTCAAATAATTCAATGTAAAAAGAACGTGTGCCTAATAAGACATACATACTTTTGATAAAATAAAAAATGTGATGTCTATAATGTCTGCAATGTCTATGAAGCGAGACGTATCGTTCTTCATACCGTAATATGTAGTACCGAACTATTTTTTTAAGTACACCTAAAGGGGTTGTAGGATCAGATGGGCCGAAGCTCGCGCTCATGTGCATCCAGATTTGTGCATTTAGATTACCTACTTCGACTCACATCTGGGGTTCCAGTCTAGACGACTAACAAAAGATTTTGGAAGGAAGGAGATATGTTATACGCGCGCTCATATTGCAAAACCGCTGTCGCCAGTTTCCTTCCTTCCTTCCAAAATATTTTTCTTTTTTGGTTCCATCCTTTTTTCTCAGCTGTACAACATGCCGAGAATTTCTAGGCGTATTTCAGATATTCAGAGATGTACATCAGAGATGTATATGCCGAGAATTTTAGGCGTATAATATACCAAAATATTTGGAAT
Source organism: Adela reaumurella (assembly GCA_009867175.2). NCBI lineage: Eukaryota > Metazoa > Arthropoda > Insecta > Lepidoptera > Adelidae > Adela > Adela reaumurella. The sequence goes on along the minus strand of WYDE02008018.1, from coordinate 7,686 downwards.
TTATTGGTTTGCTTTCATATTGTTGAACTTCTACGTAGATTCCTCATTGTTCATCGTAGGATTCGTCTCAGCAAGCCGGCACGCGAAATCTCCGGATTAGTCTCACCGGCTGACTGGAACAGAGAGAGCAGTTATAGGGTGACAGTTTAGTGGTAAAACCCGCCAGCGGCGTCGGCGGGCGTCGAAAGCACGTGACTCACATTCCATCCAATCTTATATCGATAATGGTCTGATTATCGTGCAACAGTCCAGGAAGAAAGCATTTGTGGCTTACGAGTAGAAGGGTCATTGTAATTTGTGACAGGAAGGGTGTACAGTACATACACTGCGAAAATAGTATTTTTCAGAAATAAAAACACCTTATCTGAATAAAATAGCTAACAAAGTTATGTGAAATATTGTAGCAAAGAATGTGGTGTATGTGTAATAAAACTGGACAAGTACATGTAGGACTCGCGCCCTGAAGCGCCGCGTCTACCAATCATCTGACACTGACCTCACTCAGTACAGTACCCGGATCAGACTGCACTCCCGCCGCCCCGGGATAGGTATGACCCTACCCTACAAGCAGCCCCTACACCGGATTCGCTGTCACATTCGTCGCATCCATAGGAGCCGCCGAAACCGCCGCCTCCGCAGCCGTCCCGCGACAGCTCGCGAGAAGAGTCGCGACTGGCGCTTCTGAAGGCGATGTTAACGCGTCGCCATCTCCGCCGCAGACGGCACAGGAAAAGTCCACGCTCACGACCAAACCATCGCGCACGTATTCGTCCACGCGCTGTCGTACATTTAACCCGCTCCCCGGAACTGGAGATGACCCCCATGCCGCAACAGAGAGGAGCGCGTCCCACAATTAACGCGGCACCCGCTGCTTCAGTGCTGTTGTTCCCGCCGATGCTGCGGAAGGTCTATCGGCCGCACCAGCCTCCGCAGAAGCACGTGATAAGCCCCAAGACCAGTGAATAAGAAGAGGCGAAGCGGATGCGCGTCGCAGCGCTTAGAAATGGAGCTGCAGTGATTGCGCCGCCTGCACCGCCTGCCTCATCTTCCATGCAGCCCGCTACCCTCCGTTGGTAGTGGAGACGGACGCTGCCTAACTGGACTTCTCATTTCTGGACATTCGGGAAAACCTTAAAAAAACGCCCAGTGCCCGCCTGTTCGGCAAGTGAGCGCGATTCTGGCCGGCAGCATGGAGGGAAAGGACCAGTGGCCCAGCGCAGTGTCACGCTGCCAGCTCTTCCGCCACTCATCGCACCACTGTCAACAGCCCACTGTCACCGGTCCGTGAAGTGCGTGCAATGTAGCGAAACCCACCGCGCGAGCGAATGCCCACGCCCCCGCGAAGAAAGGCCTACCTGTGTAAATTGCGGAGGAGACCACAGCGCCCACAACCGCCAGTGTTCAGTCTTTAGGAGGGAGACGAGCTACCGGAGAGCTGGGGCGGTAGCAGCCACTACCAAACCGCGTGGCATCCCAACGCCAGCACCGGCTTCAGGTGCGGCAAGGACTCCCGCAACCCAGCCGGCCACAACTTGCCCTGATATACCGCAGAGCAAGCGGAGGCCACGCAAGGGAGGACGCGACATGAAGGGGTGCACAGAGCGGGCGGCATCCGCCGCCGCACGCAACCACGCAGCCGCTGCAGCCGACTCGACGTGATGCTTCGGTGCATACCGTAATGCTCACGTCGACGCTGATGCCGCCTCAGCAGCAGTCAGCGCAGGACCGTCTTCACCGAACGCCCCGATGCATACACCACCGAGAGTAATGATCGAGTAATCAAAGTTGTCTTACCGTCATCAATGCCACACTGACTTCAAGAGGGCCAGGACCCGACGCACGCCCTCATTCAGGGAATGTGAAGGATCCTCGCTGCCAGCCAGGTTTGTTCTATCTAAAACAAAACCGCAGTACAACTCTGCAGGTTAAACAACCACCGCACAGCTCTAACCCGCACTAACCACAGCGTGTAAAAGCAGGAGGTGCAAAACTCGTTCCTTAATAAATGAGTCATCCACCATATATCTCACCAACTCCACACTACCACTGCATACACATCCCTATACCTCTTGGAAAACCTCTTGTTGTGTGTATAGTGCAACAGAAAAGTCAAGACATTTAATGATGTTCATGGCAACACCAAAAAATATCTAAAGCTCTGTATTCTATGTGCAGTCGACTGTTAGTCCCCACAGAGGCCGGCCAATAGCAGTTGTTTTTGAACTGCACATAGAATAGGCGCTTGTAATTCTCAGTCACCCGACAGGCTTGATCTTAGCAGTTTCCGGTGGCACTAGCGTGGGGTTCGGTGTATGAATTTCAATATGGCGGCGCGGGATCGGGGTATAACTTTGCGTTTAGTTACAGTTTCCGCCGCCTGCCAAGTTAATTGTGCCGGTTCCGTTATTTGTGTTGCTATATGAACGATCATTAAATTTATTGACTTTTCTGTTGCACTGTACATCATAGAATGTAGTCATTGTCCAGCTTACTATATAGGTTCAACCATTAACGCACTTCACATCCGAATGAACCACCACCGATTCACCACAGACTCTGTAAACTCATCTTCACTGCCTGTTCCTGCACACGCATGACTACACTCAGAAACTTTTAATAGATGCTACCAAGTTCGAATCATCAAGTCCATTCCATCAACCAATAACAGAACTGGACTTACGAACTTTTGAGTCCTCATTCATCTGGTCGCTATAGGAGCGTACCATTCACCAGCAATGTTCGGCACTAAATTCAGTGTACAGGGTTCAGAATCTCCTGATACGCGTACGTATAATAACTTAATAAATAACACATACATCACTATTGTGCAAGAAAGACACGCTTTCTCATGTAGTCAATAAACATAGGTAGTACATCCACATTTTCATATCACAAACCATGGCTAGAACCAGGGTGCTGTCTTATATAGATACCCAATGCGCGTGCAGGATCGTCGTTCTTCCTTCGCATCATGTAATCATCAATATCCTCCTGCGCGGGTGCATGTTGTTTATGGTCCTGTCATGTTGCGTACATAATCCGACCAAAGATAACAAGAAGATTAATGAAAATCAGTTATGTCGAACTTAATTTTTTTTTATTATTATTATTGAACTGAAGACGCCGAAATAGGCGAAATATATTCTGAAAAAATTTATTAAAATAGTTTTTTTTTTTGTAAATATAATTTATTAAACCATGTAATATATCGATGGCTTAGATCACATACCTTCTATGTCGAAAATGTTAGTTTTACAGGGGAGACAAAAAACCGTTTATAAAATGTAGGAAATTTATTTTTTACATTATTTTTTGTTTATGTCTTCCTATTATTGGCAAGAAAAGAGAAAACAGTTCATTTATACACATAAACTGCATATTTTGAGAGATATTCTGACATAGGAGATTTGTGTTTTTAATTTTGTTGATCGCCACGACATAGGAGGCTGCAAGTGAACATAGGAGCTATGTGAATTACTATCAACAATTGAAATTGTATGCATGTTTAGAAAGGTAGGTACATAGGAGGAAAAGTAAAATCGCGTATATTATCATAGTTTTTAATTTTGTTTACAGCAAAGTACAATATTAAACAATATTAGTGAGGCAATGAATCATAAAAATTGTGTGTATCTCGTGGAATCACATTTTTTAGTTCCTGAAGGTGTTGGAATTTTGTCTCTTTAATTTTTAGTCTTTGAGCATAGAGCCTTGGATAGATTATAGGAGTAGTTATAGCTTTTGGACGTTTTGGTAATTCTTGCGGTTCATCATCAAACTGAATTTTGTAAAGTATTCTTCCTTCAGGCAAGTATATTAAATGGCATAGGTCATTGACGGTTGGATCTCCACTTTTTTTTCCAGGTCTGATCGAATTATATCTAAGTCCTTTGGCGATACTGTAGTCTTTGAACAAATCATGTGTGATGTAGTGTGCTTTATAGGGATAGGGTTCGATCCTAGCTTCTTTGGTTGCAGCTACATAGTCGGATGGCAGATAAATTTCACGATATTTCAACTTTTTCTCAATTAATGCATGCACCGAATCCCCTTCCATTTGTGTGTGACCAACTTTCAAATATTTATGTTCTATCGTTACTTTTTTCTGTATTGCTAGCTCTAGCAAAGCATTGGCCAGAACATTGTTTTTGTTCTGATATACACATCCGTCGCTCCAGATTACTATGCGTCTCTTCATGTTAGAATCCCAAGATGTTATTAGTTTAAACAAGTGTGTTATTAGGAGCGAAGTAAATGTTGCAGCTCCTAATTCACCCTCAGTCTCATCCCACCAGTAGCAATCCACGTCATGGTTCAACATGTTGTAAACTGTGTAGTTGTGGCAGCACAACTTCGTTTTGAAGTAAACAGCTGATGCCATTATGAAAGGCGCACATTTTACAGCCTGAACATCGACGCATAGTAAAACTCCGCTGTTCTTATCGATTTCCATTTCAGCCTTGTCTTTCTCCTTTAATTCTCTTGCTCTATCCTTTGCTTTGATGTGGGCTCTATAATCTTCTACTGAAACACTCCCAACCTTGTGGCCAACACATACGTCACACTGGTCTTTTTTTGGACGAAATAGACTTATTTTTTGTGATAACAGAGTGTTTGTAAAGGTGAACAAACATACCGGTTTTTTTGTTTTTTCCTGGCACGTTTTCTGATAAAAACGATAGAGATCCATCTTTGTCAAATATATTGGTTCCAAGTAGAGCTTTGCTGTATCTTTTCGGCAGTAATGAGACTCCATTTTAGGCAGTGATTCAAGAAATTCGTGTAGGTATACTTTACTTGCAGAATCATTAGCTTGTTTTTCTTTCTGGTTATTTTCTGGTATGCCGTGGCTTACTTTTTTTGCCCAATTTCTGGCACTCCACACTCCTATTCCTAATGTGCTGCAGAACATTTCACGACAAACCTCCAGCCTTTCTTCGTTTAGTTTTAGGTGGTAATGGTATGTAACCTCTTTTCTGTCTCCAGATTCTTTACGTCGTTTTACTTGTGGTTTGATACAGTCAACTAAAGACGCCACATAGGTTTTTCTCTGAGACCATGTCATGTTAGACCAGAACATCTCAAATATTTTGTTACGTACGTCATCAGTTATTTTATCGCAGTGCCGTTTTCCAGATTTTTCACATGCTTTGGATTGACATTTTGGTCCAAGTCTTTTCTTCGGTTTTGTTTTAGAATATTTAAGTTTACCTCCGTTTTCTTTGACACGGCCCTGGTATTCCTCTCCTCTTAATCTTTCTTCCTTTGCCTTATTCCTCATCCATGTACTCGGTTTTGCAGGTCTACATCTTGTTCTTTTTGTAATTTGTTTATTAGTACTACATTCCTGCTGGTTTGAATTATGGTCACAAGGTTCTTCAGTTTGATTGACAGCGGGGGTCTCTTCAATTTCAGTCACTGCAAAATCACGTGGTATATTCGATTGCGGCGATGAAGAGGCGACTTCTGTGTCATGAATTTGAATTACTATGGGCTCCGAATTAACAAGAGTCTGAAAATAGAAGTTAACAAAGTTAGTTATTGTGTACATTTTATTTTATTATTTAATTTTCTGCTGTAGTAGAAACTAGTTATAATTACATTAATAAAGAAAAATATACCTGAATTCCATTAGAGTCCAGCACTAAGTCTTGTGGGTGTAGTATCAGCTCTTCAATTTGGGTAGCACAGCTGGTGCCACCACCGTCGCCAGTTTCCGGATTAAGTTCTATGTCTGATGGCTGTGAGAGAACCACCCCTAGTTCGTTGATTTGAATTACTGTAGGCTCAGAGTTGGCAAGAGTCTGGAAATAAACAATCACATACCTATTTACTAATGTGTACAACAAACAAAATGTCAGATGTATCTATATAAATGCAGAGAAATAAAAACAGTAAATTATGCCTACAATAATCTACACATATGAACCTACATGAAAACAAAAATACCTGAATTTCATTTGAGTCCATAACTAAGTCTTGTGGGTGTAGTATCAGCTCTTCAATTTGGGTAGCACAGCTGGTGCTACCGCCGTCGCCAGTTTCCGGATGCAGTTCTATGTCTGATGGCTGTGACAGAACCACTCCTAGTTCGTTGATTTGAATTACTGTAGGCTCAGAGTTGGCAAGAGTCTGGAAATAAACAATCACATACCTATTTAC